>JAJGOT010000769.1:212500-268936 GCA_022457155.1 Cladopsammia gracilis | reverse complement strand
CTCGAGAGAATTCCTGCGTCACATCTCAATTCACACAACTGCTCGTGTATTTAAATGGAAAAGTCTACAGTTTTCCACCCATGTGGAAGGCTAGATAGCTTGGCAGTCAAGCCGTGCACAGCTTCGTCTTTGTACAGTATAAAGATATTGTGACTGTGGGTAGCCGTTCAAAGTTAATGCTTACATCGACCAAAAACATCCCGCGTGAATGCCTCCAGGCGTCTTGTTACAAGACTGTTAATGCGTTTGGAATATAGCGAGTAAAGGTACACCCTTAAAATTTACAAAATTGAGTTCCGCCCCAGCCGGAAATGATCTAAAGAAGGAGATGAACATTTCAACAAGTACGTGTCTCCGATTTTTATCTTTTGATTTTGTTTAAACGTTATTGGCAGTTTAATGCAGAGAAATGGATGTCTTCGAACTTGAAAATAGAAAACAAACCATCCTAGTTATTAAAATTCCCCGATACGGTTTTTTAGACAAAGGTGTGAGTCCCACATTGAATGGTAATATGGAAATTTCAATTAATGTCTGTTTTACAGGATCACACAAACAGCTGCGAGTTCCTTAAAATCCCCTGTGTACATCCTGAGTGTGGCATGTTGGTGAAAAAAGCTGATCTACCTGAGCATCTGGAAAACGTCTGCATGTATCGACTAGTGGAGTGCGGACTTTGTCACACTCAGATAACCTTAATCAGGCTGACGGTACTGTATCATAAATGTCGTTACAGCTTTCCTTTGTTGTATAGTTGGCATGTTGGCTTAGTTGTAAAGCTTGTTCTATATATATATATATATATATATATATATATATATATATATATATATATATATATATATATATATATACAATCATGTATACAATGTGCCCTCCCGGTTGTTACCATAATGGCTTTATGGAAACTCCTGAACTTGGGCACAGGATGTACGGTTACACATTGTTGGATTGCATTGTGGAGTCACGAGAGTGCTCAAACTGCGAGCAGTGAGCGAAGCAATATGCCAATAGTGAACACCTCTTACGAGGATCTCCACACAATCCAGAGAGTGCTCATATATATATATATATAAGCTTATAAGCTTATAAGCTTTATAAGCTTATAAGCTTATAAGCTTATAAGCTTATATAAGCTTGCAGTATCTGAAACATATCCATCTTAGACTTAGTGTTGGTTAAAGGTATTTACATCATATAACGAACCATTAGATAAGAGGTTAGCGGTCACAACCCGGACGCCTCATGTCTCGAAGTCCTCGAATACTGCGGCCTTACTTAAGTGGCCTCCGCAGGTTATTAGTCGCGAAGCGTTGGAGATGCTGATGACTGCACTTAACGAGAAGGAGTCTATATATATATATATATATATACAATCATGTATACAATGTGCCCTCCCGGTTGTTACCATAATGGCTTTATGGAAACTCCTGAACTTGGGCACAGGATGTACGGTTACACATTGTTGGATTGCATTGTGGAGTCACGAGAGTGCTCAAACTGCGAGCAGTGAGCGAAGCAATATGCCAATAGTGAACACCTCTTACGAGGATCTCCACACAATCCAGAGAGTGCTCATATATATATATATAAGCTTATAAGCTTATAAGCTTTATAAGCTTATAAGCTTATAAGCTTATAAGCTTATATAAGCTTGCAGTATCTGAAACATATCCATCTTAGACTTAGTGTTGGTTAAAGGTATTTACATCATATAACGAACCATTAGATAAGAGGTTAGCGGTCACAACCCGGACGCCTCATGTCTCGAAGTCCTCGAATACTGCGGCCTTACTTAAGTGGCCTCCGCAGGTTATTAGTCGCGAAGCGTTGGAGATGCTGATGACTGCACTTAACGAGAAGGAGTCTATCTCGAACAAGAGGCTGCAAGCAGCCTTTACTCATGCGCATGCGTAAGAAAATTTTATGATATATTTTAAACATGATAAGAAGATGTCCGACATGGAGAAGAGTTACTCCTTTCATTCAGTCATCGTTCCTGCAAACCACGTTGTTTACTATTGAATGTTGTGGACATGAAGACTGTACCACAATGAAGCCAGTGATTCTAAGTCTTATATATACCAAACGTGAACATAGTAATGTATGTAGCGTTGTAGGAGATTCTGTCGTGACACCTAAGTAACGCTCTTTTACCGGAAGTGAGAATAGCCGGAAGTCACTAAACAGGAAGTGTAAATGGCAAATACGTCAACCGGAAGTGCACAATTTAAAATATGCGTGCATAAATTTGCATGCAAAATCGTGACACAAAAAATAAAAATAATAAAAACAAGAAAAACGGAGCCGAAACCTTACCTCATGCCGCTTCGCGCATGAGTAATAATGTTGGTGCGTAAATGTCTTAACTGCATGAGGAAAAGTATTTCCACTGGTAGCAAATAGCAAGGGTTAACAGGCATAATGTTTACCGGTGTGAAACATTTAAAATCCTTTTTATATTTGTTCTCTAACGGGTGCATCTTTTAAGGATTTTCCTATTTTATATTATCCTTCTTTAAATAAGAAAACGTTTTAGAAGATACACTCGTTAGAGCAAAAATATAAAAGGTTTTCAAATGTTTCACACTGGTTAAGATTCTGCGGCCTGTCAACCATCGCTTTTTCTTATTGTGGTATCTGCTCCATTGTCCCAAGAAAGAGGACGAGGTAGTATTCTACTAATAGATATGATATACCTTGTTACTTATTATTACTTGTTACGCATGGATGTTGAAAATAAATTTTCACAATTAATTTATTGTAGCTGCATCAAGAGAATGAATGCCCAGCTTATCCAGTTGGGTGTGACAAATGTAATAAAGAGGGCATTCCTCGGGGGAAGGTAGGATGATACAGTTTATCGTATTTTTCTAGTAGTATGTTAGTATTCAGGCTTGCCTTGGGTTTTCCGCTTGAAATGAACGCTTTTTACCCGAAGAATTATAATTACCAGGCATCGACTGATGCCCCTAAGTGCAAGCCATGAGCATGCCCCCTCCCACACAAACACACAAACACACACACACACACACACACACACACACACACACACACACACACACACACACACACACACACCAAAAAAAGTCATATTTTACTTGACTACTCTGCCACATTTTCAATGCCTCAAGGATAAACGCAAACTAGAATATCAACTAACCTTAGATAAATACAAACAATTTCCTCATCTCACCTTTGTAAAATAAAGGAGTGAAAGGACTCCAGTTTTGTTGGGTTAGGTTGAAGCTATAACTTTTCAGTCTCAAAAATCTGAAATAATAATAAAAAGTAATGAAAAGTGAGTATGAAGGCTTATTAAAAATATGTTTTGCTGTATCTGGTCGATTCATTGGCCCGGTACTCATGTGCGTAGTTTTGTTTTGTCCGTGTTTTATATTAACTGAAGTACAGAATGACAAAGCGAACTTAATGTAATTCATTACCATTTTGCCCTGCATTTATAGTTGGCAGATCATCAGAACCCTATAATGGGAGACTGTGAAGGAGTTCAGGGTCCATGTCCATTCTCCCAGATTGGCTGTTCCAAGAAAGAGGTAAGACTCTTGGAGAGTAATTTAATTGGTCTTTTCTGCAATACAAGTGAACAGAACGTGAATAATGAAATAATGAATTTAATTTCATGAAATATGGAACATTTAAAAGGGCTTAAGTGACTTTGAGGAAGGGGTATTTCATATGTACATGTGTACCAATGACACCAAGCTTTCTTCACCTTCCCAAGGTGATATATATGTGTTTCCTACATATATATTATGGACAAGAAAAGTGAGTATGAATGATCACTCGTTTAAAGAACAGTTATTCTAGAATTATATAGTTGCCAGTGCGGATCCAGACTCCATCGTAGGAGGGGGCAGAGTCGAAAAGTTATGGAATGACAATTTTCGGCTTTTCGGGCCTTGTGTTTGGCAAAAAAAAAATGTGACGTAAGGATGCCTACCCCCCGACCCCTCACCTCCGCCACTATAGTTGCGATTACAGTGGCCCGCTTCAGACTGCCATCTGATACTCTATTATTTTAACACACTTTTCCCCATTTATTCCTAACGTACTTTGACAGGTCCTCAACCAAAGGGAAAAGAAGGAACATCTAAAGAAAGAAAATGCCCACCACAGCATTCTCATTCTTCACTTTGCTCTTCGCATTAATAAGGAATTGGAAGCTATCGTGAGACGTGATCCCAGAGTCATGTCGAGAAGTCCTCAGATATTCACAAACTATGATAGTATCGTCCAAGACCTTCTTAACCAGATGCAAAATAGCTCGGAGACAATGAGGAATCTGCAGGAAAAATTACGAGAAAACAGTGAGCGGATAACCTCTTTAGAGAGAAAAATGGCTTCAGTAAATGTATCGGGTGCAGCATCATCTGGTCAACGACTGCCTGATTCTGAAGGTAGCTTACCAAGTACCGACATTACCAGGAGACTGACCAACCTAGAGAATAAAACAGCTGACCACGAAGTGCTTTTGGTGGAAAACAATCGCACCGCATTGGAGACGAGTCGAGAAGTGGGTAATGTTAAAAGACAAGTAGAGAGTATCCAGGAGACTGCGAGAAGGACAGAGAGACGGATGGAGTCCATTGAACACACGCTGGCTCTGCGAAATGTCACCCTGGCTGATTTAGAGGAGTACGTCAGGCAACAAGAGTTTTCAAGCTATGATGGTCAGTTGCTGTGGAAAATAACTGAATACGCACGGAAACGAAACGAAGCAGTCAGCGGACAGCAAGTGTCTTTTTACAGCCCGTGCTTCTTCACCAGTCGTTATGGTTACAAGATGTGCGCGCGCATCTATTTAAACGGAGACGGCATGGGCCGAGGAACACACATCTCTGTGTTCTTTGTTGTCATGCGCGGTCAGTACGACGCGTTGCTTCGCTGGCCATTCAGACAGAAGGTCACCTTTATGTTAATGGATCAGGATAATGTGGAACACGTGATCGACGCGTTCCGACCTGATCCAAGCAGCTCTTCCTTTCAGAGACCGAGAAGAGAAACAAACGTTGCAAGTGGGTGTCCCATGTTTTGCTCCCTAACCGAGTTAAACAATCACGCTTATGTGCGAGATGACACCATGTTTCTAAAAATTATAGTGGATACGTCTGACCTATAAAGACGACTGGGTGATCTAAGCGATCCAGAAATGGGGGAAAGTTTTGGATGATATCATTATTGATTTAGGGAAGTGGAAAAAAAACGATATTTGAGACCTGTCAAAGAGGAAGTGAACTGAACATGCAGTTGCCCATCGGTTGCAGCAATCCTGACCGAGTCGACCGAGTCGGCATCTGGTATGCGACTACTGCGGTTCCTGGGGTACATCCTCCGAATGCCAGCGAAGGAGCTTGAAAGAAGATGTGCTCTAGTCAAAGCAGACCTGGAAGGCAACGAAAGTCCTCGAGTGTATTCAACAACCACTGGATGATGATACATAAAATAGTAAGCTACTAGCTCCAAGTCATTTTGTCAACTTGCTAAACATAAGAAGGGCTGCAGAAGTTAATCGATGACTATGATGATGACGATACATGATACGATTTTGCCGAAGGAAAGCAGTTGCCTTGATTTGCTAAACAAACCAGATATGTTAAGTGCCCGAGGTATTTGCAACAACCGCTAGATCGCTTGAATTACCAAAAATATTTGGCTCACAACCTGACTATACGATGAAAGGTTGATGCCATTCTAGCTGGTGGATCCGTTTATTGCTATTTTTCTGCTTTTGATCACATATAAAGTCTTTTACTTGTCCCTAGTGCTAGGATCACCTAACTACAAGCAAGAGATTATGAATCCGTGTAATTACAAGACAGTTGGGTAGATCCTGATGCTTTAAGGCTTAAATTGGCCTACGAGCCCGGAGATCTGGTAGGGAAACTTCGGGAATTTCAACAATATTAGAAAATGACACCTAAAAGTCGAGTAACAGCCTTTGAATTGAGTAAGGAATACATTGACAAGCTTTCAAAACATCCTTTTTGGGTGTGTTAATTGTTAACGTCTTCGTGGTTCATTTATTTGGTCGTTGTGCGATCTTATATACTGTAAAATCAAAGTCTCCTACGAGCCAACTCGTGAATACGAAACAACACTCAAACCCTCCCCTTCTTCCACCTTCGTGTTTTGCTCCTCCGACCCATGGTGCAAATCAAAGGGAGTATAACAAAGTTATAGTTAAATTTTTAACCCTATACGGCCTGCGGGGGGGGGGGGGGGGGGGGGGGGCGCTAACTTTCAACATTCATAACTTCCTTAATATGTATTCAAACGCCATCAAACTTTGTGACTTTTCCTAAAATTTATCTGGCAACAATTTCATATAACAATTGTTTGATCTCGTGATTTGATGTTCCCATGGCAACAAGATTTTGACAGCCATGTTTTTTGAAATTTGCATATTTATACCTTTGAATGAAGAAAAACAATATTTATTGGTATAACTTTTATATTTTTACGTCATTTAGCGTTTATTGATTGGTTTTCATTAATTTGGGTGAATTTGGACAGTTTTTAAGAGGTTTTTAAAAATTCAGAAATCCAAGATGGCGGATCCAAGTCGTTTGTCCAAGATGGCGGCCGCATAACTAATTACCTAATAGCCACGTCATATGACGTCATCGTTCCATTGTGCGGACCACAATGGAGACAGTTTTGGACGTACTATGTACTCTCTAGGTTTCATTCTCATAGCCTTAATGTTCTTGAACTCAAAAAAAGCCCAGGCTGAATAGGGTTAAATTTAAAGGCTTACTTTACCTCTATTTTACCTCGCGCCATTTCGTACACAACAAACAGCAAATAAAAATTTTGCCAAGCTAAACTAAATTAATTTAGCGTACACAAATTGAGAGTTTAATTATACGAAAAGTTGACTAAATTTCTCAAAGGTCCGTTTGCTCTTAAAGAGTTTTCTTTTCGACTTATTAAAAAAGTTGGGCAGTTGGGCGAGCTGGCTTGCCATAAGATAAACCACATCAATATAATACAGAAGTAAACCAGTTTTTTAGCGATTTTTAGAACGTTATTGGTATTTTAGTAATTGTTTTAAAGGTGCCGATGTAAACCTTTTTATCCCTCGGACGCAAAGGCAAAGT
Organism: Cladopsammia gracilis; assembly: GCA_022457155.1. Lineage (NCBI taxonomy): Eukaryota > Metazoa > Cnidaria > Anthozoa > Scleractinia > Dendrophylliidae > Cladopsammia > Cladopsammia gracilis. Next base: position 261,812 of record JAJGOT010000769.1, on the reverse strand, counting down.
TATACCTCACCGTCATACAAAGCCGGGAGATGGCTGCAACTCCCTCCACCCTCCTTGGGTTTCTGCGGTGTTAAAATACGTTGAAAACATTTTAGCTTTAACAGATAGCCTATAATGTGTTCTACAAGATAACTGCAAAGATTATCTTGGCCCGCAGCTTGGATTTTACTCATGCAAATCTCAAATTTATCGAAAAAGTGCGGATAGAGTTGTAAAACGTGATATAATTAAAATTATTTTGCTGCTTTTTATTACATTTTACGAAAATGGTGAAAAATACGCATTTTTATTCAGAAATAGCTTTGCCTCAAGCTACTTATGACGTTATAGCTCGTTACCATAGCAACCGACTCTCACTAAACGTTGCTAAAATGTGTCTCGGGGATAAATGAAGAGCTACTAAAGACGACATGCGCTGACGATTATGTTGTTGAAAAAAATTGTGTTGCCGCTACTTCATAATCACTTGGAAAACTCGCATAACGACAGCATTTGTTAATTTTTCGACTGTATTTTCTTTTAATAGCCAAAAACACGTCTCTCCAGTTTTACAATCGTATACCATGTGCGTCCATCCGGGAGGTTACAAGTTCTCATATATTACTTTATGTTCTCTACACGAAAAGTCAAATAAAACAAAATAGAATAAGGAAATAAACTGTTCTGCGGCGGTAACAAATGGAGAGGGCTTTCCTTATACTTCCGAGGGTTCATTTTAGTGGTACCGATGTTAGAAGTAATTTATTTTACTAATTTCAATTAATTTTTAAGTATATTTGCGAGTATTTTACCAATTTACCAGCCTACTATTTTTGTAGATCAGATGAATGATAGAGAACATAAAAATACACAACGCACAACGATCCAATGTTCTCAACACGTACGTAAAAAGAGATTTTAATTCCACCACCTATAGTAAGTTATATTTTAGATATTTTCAGTTTTATTATCAGTGTGAATTAAAGATTTTTTTATTGAACCGTTTAGTAACAGATATAACGGTTCTATTTTACCTTTTGTAAAACTCCTAAAGGCCCACTATCGCCCAAGATGCATTGCGAATTTAACGCAGTCGAAAATTCCCGAAAGAGCCAATCACGAGCGAGCTCGTCATTTGAAAACATAAGCGAACGACCGCAAAGCCGAATGGGTGATAGTGGGCCTTTAAGATTAAAGACAGATTTTGCTATACGGTGCAGAATCCGTTCTTCCGGGCCTTTTTCATTGTTAAAACAGTGAATTAAAGGTTAGACAAGCAGTCCCTCTCTGCATAGTCGAGCGGGCGAACAAATTAGCGATCGGCGATCCGGGCGGCGAGCAAGCGAAAATAATGCGAACCGAGGGGGTCTATGGGCCAATCGGAGATTTCCGTCCCTGGTGAGGCGGGGAATTCGAACGCGTCCGTTGCAGAAGAGTCTGCAGTCCCTTTTCCTACCGCCTCTCCCCCAGTTTCCCCTCGGCTCGTTCTTTCGCTCCAGTCTCGCCGAGCTTGTTTTCTTGATCATTGACTGAAAAGGGACAGCTGGAGGTCTAACCAAACGATTACCGAAGATCATCGGAAGTCTTTCCAAAAAAAGTTCCGTAGACAGCCAGAACCGAACTAAAAGCACGAGTACCGCTCGAAGACCGCGAAAAAGAGTCCAGGAAGGTATGCAAAATTCTTATCGAAGTCTTTTAAGTGTCCAAGGACCTTAGCAGTACAATGCTCAGGTGTATCCTGTTTTTCAGTCATATTATAGATACGTAAATGTAGGCTTTCTCAGGATATGTCAGGGTATAAATCCTTAATTTTAAGTGTATTTTTTAATGAAAAAATAAAACTGGTCATTTCAATTTTTTTGGATCGATGAGTTGTCAGCTTTCACTAGCTTCTTCCACCGGATCCTTAGTCGTTTTGACCCGATGATTTCTCTAAGATTGTAACATGAAACACTGGTCACCCACGAAAAATGACGTGACAGTCTTCCCAATCAATTATTCGGGTTTTAGCCACTCAAATCGCTTTAAACTTGCTAGCCTGTGAGCACGCTCTCAGGTTCGGGGTTTGGGGGAAGGGGTGGGGGAGGGAAAGCTCGCTCATTTTCATTTTCGCATTCTCTTCCTAGTTTCGCTCAACTTTTGCGAGGCAGTAGAATTAAAATACGTGTGATGTGCTAGGGGACTCTCACGATCATTTTTTTTGGAAACGGGCACTGCGCGTCACCTTGGGGACTTTACATTGCGACGATGCATCGGCCATTGTTATAGGAGAAAAAGGATCAAAGGACCGTGAACAAAAATGCTGCTGTAGTACGTAGGATCTATAAATTGAAGATCTAATCAGCAAAAAAATAGTAAAAAAAGTAAGCAAGGCTGATACAACGCAGATCATTTAACGCAACAACGACATGATAGAGCCCAAACTGAAAGCTAAAATGCAACCGCGAACAGCTGTTTCCACCTGGTTAGGTCTCGTCAGCACGGTGTAATAGCAAAAAGATAGAATGCATTTTGGCTTTCAGTTTGAGCTCTATCATGTCGCTGTCGCGTTAAATGTTATTCGTATTATCAGCCTTGCTTACTTTGTTTGTACTGTTATATGCCTCGTGATTCTATCTGGGTACTTATTTCGCAAATTTCTCGTCCAATGCAGTCTGCAGGTACACATAATCTGGCATGTCGTCACCTTCTTCTTCACTGGCGTGGTTACATTTACATGTTCATCATTGGCCCTTAAAGGTCCTGGATTTCCTTGAAGAAGGATACTCAGGGATTGACAACAAATTAAGATAAACGTTTATAAAGCGGATAAAGCTGGCAATAACATTTTTTTTGCAAGTATTACTTCATACGTACCCTGAACTTGGAATTAATTCCGAGACAAGATGTTACAGTTGATGAGATTATACACGGACCCATACCATGAACTTAGAAAATGTATTCCACATCACCTTGCAACAGAAGGAGAAAAAAAATGCCAAAAATATATTGGATACCAAAACTTCACAAGACACCGTACAAAGCACGATTTATTGCAGGTTCAAGTTCAGGCACCACTGCTAAGATCTCCAAATTGATTACTGAGTGCCTTAAACTTGTCAAGAGTCACTGTACTTCGTACTGCAAGACTATTTTAGAACGAACAGGAGTTAACTGCATGTGGATCTTCAACAATTTGTTGCATGTAATTCACACATTGCAGGAAAAACAACTTTCGCTTTATCAGGTGAGTACTTGGCCGGGACCGTTTCCACCCTTTATACTAGCCTTCCTCACGCCAAACTTAAACATCAACTCCATGATCTACTCGAAAGGGTTTTAAACACCAGAGGGAAGAGTTTCATAGCAACAAATAATTTCCACACATTCTGGGCTAATGATAGGAAGTCTACGAAGTACACGTACTTCTCCTGGAACTGTGCCTCGCTATTGACTTTCTTATCGACAATATCTACGTCCGCTTCAGAAACGCAGTTTTTCGGCAAATTATCGGCAAATTATTGGCATACCAACGGGCACTAACAGCGCACCTTTGTTGGCCGATCTGTTCGTCCACACCTTAGAGTATGATTTCATGCTCAGAACAATGAAGCAAGGTATGACCAAAGCCGTCCAATTTAGTAACACCTTTCGTTACATCGACGATTTATTGGGCGTTAACAATGAGAATTGCAATTGGTATAGGATTTAATGGAACCGAATCGAAACCAATTGTGGAATTGCACACATTTTAGGCATCCTACTGATTAACAGTTACGAAATTCAGATATATTCAGAAGCCATCCTTTGAATTGAATAAATTATTTAAGCTCGACCAATGCAACCGTGCAAAAGCCGACAAACAAGAAAGTGATATGATCATGATAAAACGTTTATTTGAAACACAACTTCGATAGATTACAAATCTATAGACTCCAATCGATACGAATCATGGTCAATCATTGAAGCAATCAATGAAGCTCAAAATGTTTCGAGCATACACCCAGATCGTTTTGGTAAAGAGGTCACCAACGACATGGACCCACTCACGATGTATTCTGGGCCTTGGAGGAAAACAGAGAAGGCGAACGGTGAGAACTTTGTTTTTCTTTGCTTGATTATAGCACTCACAACAGCACAGTGAGACATTTTGCTCAGAGACAAATATGAGAAGAATGCGAATGCACGAACCGAGCAACCGTGGTAATCAGCTCAGAAAGCTTTGCGCTCCATTCAAAATGGCGGACACGGGGAAACAGGTGCGAGGGCATTTTTTGGGCGGCGATAAAAATTATAATTTTTCTGACATCATCAAAGCGCGTTGATTTTCAGGTTCTTCTCTGAACCTTGGTGGGCTTGATACAGACACGGACTTCTGTATGTTCTGGGTATTTTACTTTGCGAACGGTTAACGAGTTGTTAAAAAAAAAAAAAGCACTGCGAAAACAAATTTCACTCCGTACACTCTAATTGCTTTGTAACGTTTATTTTCAAAGATGGTAACAAAACTCTTATTTCTTCGACAACGACCTTGTCATTATTACTTTTTTATTTTATTTTAGGGCGGGAAAAGCAAGCCTTTGGGCGCCATTTTGATATGCGTGCGTTTGAGCCCGCGTTCAAAACCGCATGTCAATGACGTTCTTCATGATGATGCAAATATGGTGGTTGAGGTGACTGCTGATCATGATTGAGATACAGTAAGTCAGTTTTTTTAATGCTGAATATAGTATACATAAAAACATAGACCTTGCTTATAAGTAGTGAAATTTAAAGTTCCAAACTATAGAATACAGGGCCACTTTTGTAGAAGTATTACCTTTAATACTGGTTGGTCGGCTCGACAGTTAAGCTCTTATTACTGACGATCACGAGCTAATCAGAGAGCTACTTAAGCTCGTTTTGCTCGAGCCACCGAACCGGCGTCGGCGAGCCACTACTACTTCAATAAATATATTTCTCGTTCGTTTAACACTTTATAACTCAACTTACGAGCATCAAGCCTGTGCCACTAAAATATATATCTTCCTCGTTCTTTGAACGCTGAACTCGACTGACGAGCCACTGAAATTCGTTGCAATGGCAAGGAAGCTCCTTTGGATTTAAGCTTAGTATTTCCGATCTTTGTATGAATGTACATGTACACATTAAATTGTTAGAATTATAAGCTTACAAATATGCATTAAACTTTAAGTAGGTAGATTATTTTACCTGTATTCTGTAGTTTAGCCTTATTTTAGTATAAGCTTAGGCGTTTTTTACAAACGTACATGTAACCTTACCTCTGATTGTTAAATTCGTTTGACATTAAAAAAATTCGTGGATCTATTTAGTTTTATGAATGTAAACTTAAGTAATTATTGTCTTAACTTCATATATGTTATACGTTTTTGTTATTGATATTATTAGTTAGAATTAGTAGGTAAAGAGCCACCTAAAGTGTAGTGGATATACAGTAAACACCTACATTATAAGAACCTGTTAGGCTGAAATTTTCATTTTAAACCCCCTTTTCATAAGAACCTATTAAGCCTAAAATTTGTAATAGGTTCTTATTTCACAAAAATGAAGACACAGATGAAAATACAGAAAAAAATTTTAGTCTAGGTTTAAGTCAGTAAGATTCCAAGAATGAACTAAAAGGAAAACCAGGGATGGAAACAAGGGAAAACAGATTGATAGGTGATTCCCCCCCCCCCCCCCCCCCCCGGCTCAGCATTGGTTCCCACCCAGTCCCCCTAATCGTGCTTCTAATTCCACAACCTCAAATGTCAATTTTGAAAACCCCCTCTACTGAAGGAGTATCTGCAGTACAAGTTACACAGGACGTGGAAACTCAGCTACTAGAAACATTAGAAAGTTTGCTGGCTGATGACTCCCAAGATCTCTCGTCTATCTTCGACTGCTATCTTTTATTGGAGGCAAATACCATGAACATTGCGGTGAAACTGGATGAATTTGAGGAGAAACTGAATTTGAGACATTGACTGCGCATTTTTCCATTTACAACGGCTCTTTTAAGAGCCACAAATTACACCCATAAAAGCTTTGTCCAATGTCCAGATAAGATTTCATTTGATTCTTGTGAAATTTTATTATTTTATTTCATTTTTGGCTGGCAAATTTGATCGGTAATTACCGATCACCGGCCGTTATTTCCATCCCTGGAAAACTATATCATGTCTGCGCCAATACTGGATTACACAATGCAATTGTATTAAGAATACAGTTCCATGTGTCTCTCTCTTTTTCGAAGTCACTTTAACACAAAGCTAACCAGCACACCACTGCATGATTACATGTACATGTAACTTTGTGCTGGTGGTGATGGTTAGCTTTATGCCAGGGTTAGAGTTAGGGTCTAGTTACCTAGATTGAATACTGGGAATACATTTAACTTATAATTATTGAATGCTGATTCAACCTGAGAATGGATATTCACCTGCAACATAAAGATGTATAATATATTATTATCACCAACCACATAAATACCATAAACATTCAAGTAATTGTGACTTCTCATTTTGTTTTGCAGTCACCATTTCTTGCCACATTCCGGGATACCTTAGCAAGCCATTAATAGGGCTGCCTCATCTTTGATTCAGATCAATAATTGTGATAAAATGTAGCTCTTCATTGAGCCTTTGAGATCAAACAAACATGATAAAACTGTGTTTTGATGTCCATTAATTGCAAAAAATGCCAGGCATCCCTGTACTGGATATAGATAAGAGGAACCTTGGTGACAACTTCCTTTGTGAATACTGTGGATCCCTTTTACGAGATGCAACAAGAGCAAGCTGTGGTCACTTCTTCTGCAGATCCTGTGTTGACAATCGTTTTCGGTAAGTAGATTGCACTTAAACCAATTTAAAAATCCCATTTTGGAATTGTTGATTAATTTTAAATCATTATTGTTATGATGCTTATCATCATAAAATTGGAGAGAGAGAGGGGGTGGGTGGGGGTTTGGGCTTGCATAGCAGACTCCTAATTCATCTTACAGCCATGCTCCGTCACGCGTGACCAGTAATCTAGAGAATGAAATGAGCATTTGAATATTTCTTTGTAACGTCCGAGATTTGAATGAAACCTTGAAGATCTCTGTGGAAAACACTTTGAAAGTCACAAATTAACGGAAAATAACTTCATTGCACACATAAAAAAAACCTTATATTGTTCGAATATGTAACATTTCAAACAAAATGATATTTTGTTGCTCTTTGTTTCCGAAAATGCGGTAAAATTCTCACGGGAATTCCGAATCTCGGATTGAGTTTTCAAAACCGATGCGTAATCTTGAAAACTCCATTCAATTTTCAAAAATACTGGTCACGCGTGACGGAGCATGGCTGTAATAGTCCCAGAGAGGTGCCAAAATAGCATTTTTACAGCAAAATTAATTATTGTCACTGAGCTGAGACTTTGAGGCAATATTGACACTTGGGATTCTATTGTTTTTAATCCTTAAACTTGTAACTTGAGTAGTTACAAATGGGATATTAATTTGAAAATGATTTTCTAACCCTAAGATCACCAAGAAAGTGGGAAAACAATTATTGGATGTTTTATGTAGGTTTAAAAAGATAAAATTAGCATACTCTTGCTTGAGGCCTAATCAGCCTCATCAACCCAAGATGAAATAAGTTATCTATCTGTCTGTCTGTCTGTCCGTCCGTCCGTCCGTCCGTCCGTCCGTCCGTCCGTCCATCCGTCTATCTAACCCTTAAATGTACAATCATGTACATGTGCATCCAAAAAAGTAAGACCTAAAGGAGAGGACAAGCATCAGTTATTAGTAGAGGCTCTTGGATTTTTATAATTCTTTCACTATGGATTGCAATCGAAAATAATTTGATAATAATAATAATAATAATAATAATAATAATAATAATAATAATAATAATACAATCTGGAATCTCACTCCTTTTTCATTTGTGGCAATGAGAATGGATTTATAAAATTAAGTGGATTTCTGCATTCCACTAATCATTATTCTAGGAACCCTTGACTCGGATTATTGGACATCAAATCATAACTATTGACTCTTGTGTCACAGAAAAGTAACTTTTATTTATATTCCATTGGTATGGTAATTTTTCTTCTCATTCAAATAGCTTCATGCCATGTATATCTGTATATACAATGACTGTATTATATGACTTGTACATGTATAAGTTACACTTTAATGTTGTTAAATATTCATGTTTACTAGGAAAAATCCAGGAGGAGTGTCATATTGCCCAAAAACTATGAGACCACTCTTTTATTATGAGGTAATGTGAGCAAAAGTAATGTATAATGAATAATCCAAGACTTAGAGGGGGCCAAATACCCCATGAATGCCACCCAAAATAAATGATGGAGAGAAGAAAAGTTTGAGAAAACTTTAGTACAATGAAATGTCTGATGTACATGTAATTGACTTTTTTTGTACTTCAAGTTGAAGTTGCTATGTAGATAATAAAAGTATCATAATAATTTTTTTCTACAGTGTACATGTACCGGTCTGCTCTGTTTATGATGTAGTTGACATTTGAATTTTGTTTTGAATAGCCAATAGCCTGCAACTGTCAGTTATTCAAGTAAAGGTGGTACCATTATATTATATTATAATATATATACATAGCCCAAGCCTAACAACGTCGCACTTTGAACAAGCTTAACTAAGGTGAAACTTAACTAAGGTGAAACTTAAATAAGGTGAAAGGTTGGAAGCACAAGAATTAAGATTGACGAACAGGCTATTTTCAATTTTAGCAATTCTCAAAAACAGTATTACGCGACCGTCTGCACAGTACATTTTTATAGACCGTACAAAAGTTCACAAGAAAAAACTTTTCTCTCTCTAGAATAACTAGTACCACTAGTTTCCGAATAAAATACAGTTTATGTTTGTCAAAAATTGCCCGAGAAACTGATTTGAAAATCAAAAATTGCAAAAATACACAAACATATTTGCATAAGGCGATGCGAGTGAAGATAGAACTGTACTATAAAATCAAAGTCTTGTTTTGTTTACATAAAATCGCTTTTCAATCTATCTAATGAATGAACAAACACATAAAAATGGACAACACAATCTTCTTTCGAAAAAATTTATTCAAATCTCCATTAGTTTACGTTTAAAAGCAAAACGCGTACCATTTAATTATAGCTCATCGAGTTCAAGCTTTCTTCTATATCTTCTTTCTTCTATAGATCGATACAACTGAATTTAATCACGTTTTAAAATCAATTCTCCAAAACTAACAACAATACTAATAAAAAGTCACTCACAGATTGATATCAACATAAATTCTCATCAAAAACTGTAATCTGTTTTACCTTTACGTCCCTCGCTTGCTTGGAAATTCAAATCTCCGCTTCTGGTTCTGAAATCTGTAGAAAACAAACATCTTCCACATTGATAAAAATGTAATACATGAAGTTCCTCGAAGCAAGATTTTATCCCTGAAAGCTCGTCTTTTTCCACTAAAGCGGCTTCTGAGTATACCTTAATTAGTATCCCTGTCTTGAGTAGCAAACCGCGAAAAAATGCAGGAAAATAACGAGTTTAATTCTCCGCTAGACACAAAACAACTAAAGTGTTTACCGAGCTCACGGCTGTGTGGCCGGGCGAAAAACAAAGCCTTGCTTTCAAGATCCCGGATGTTGTTCCAACACGGCAGGCGGGCAGAGGCGGGCGGGCGGGCAAACACGCACCCGCGAAACATTCCGCTAGCCATGACCATGAAAAATCACGGCAAAGGTTCTATGAGTATGGCCAGAGCTGTGCAGCCAGGCCTTCAGCCTGGCAAGTGCTCCGCTATAATTATCAACAAGAAAATAAGCAACACCCAGCAGAGACTTTCATTCCACATGAAGAAGCCTTGGTTATTTTTTAATAGAACCATATTGGTCCCAAAAAATAACTTCAGGCTCAGTGAAGATAATTGACAGCAAAATACCATATTAAATTAATATTAATAGTACATGTAGGCTTTGACAGTGTGTCAGAGTTTTAGTTTTAATGTGAGATTCAAATTCTTATTGGGGTAATATATGATTTAATACCTGCAATTTGTGCATCTTATTACACACATTGTAGTTTTCTTGGTTATTCATAAATGTACGCATGTTCCTCATCACAGTATACACTCTACAGTGTACTTTCGAAAAAAAAAAATGACCTCTTGCTATTTCTGACCCAAATGACTGGTTTCACAGCTTCAGGAAAAGGCTAAAAGGTTTACAATGTACATGAAATTCAAAAGTTTTAGAGATTCGATGCTGTGTTCAGGCTCACAGCCATTATATAAAACTGTAAGACTATTCTTGGCACAGTCTAACAGTGGCAGTGAGCTGGTTCTTGGTGACATTTTATTGGGTCTCGTACAAGCAGTGTAAAGGAAACTTAATAATTTACTTGCAGAAATTGGGGTGAGAGCCAATTCTCTCTAATGTTCATTTTTTTGTTGCTTCATGCACCATTGAAAACTGAGACCCAAAACAGGAATCTGATTGTAGCCTGAGTCTTTGATCTTCTTGGGACTTAAAGCCTCACCTTCTATTATTGGCCTCCTTTCCCAACGGCCATTTTTTTTTTGTCCCAACTTCCAATCCAATCACTTAAAATCCTCTTACAGAGTTAAACCTCCCCATATTAAACCCTCAAACTCTTCTGGCTGAAAAATATTTTCTGAGAGTAGCCATTGTGGAGAGGTTTCACTACAGAAAATGCTTATTGCAATCTTTTTTCTTAGTTTTCACCTGCAGAAGACAAAGTTTGTGATGAACTACATAATTTAACAGTTCATTGTTTGTTCTTGCGTGTGGGATGCTCATGGACAGGAACACCACATAATTTTGAGGTATAATCTGATCCAGTGATATTGGATGAAGTTTTTGTGATATCGGGAATAATCGAGGTCTCGGTAAGTGGAATCAGCCTCAGCCAATAACACTTACCTTGACCATTATCGGTAAGTGGCATCGGCTTTGGCTGATACCACTAACTTACCTTTACCTTGGTTATTCTGGATGTCACAAAAACTGAATCTATTAATTATTGTTTTATTACACATTGTTTTCAAGAAAATAATGACAAATGCACTGTCCCACGGCCGGAAACAGTTTATTATTTTCCAACAAGAATAGAATTCACCACCTGTGAACCCCTGGGGGGTACTCAACAAAGTTTTGTACGGGGATGCTCCGCCCCGAGGTCCAAACCCTTACCCTTTCATATACCGTTTTTGACAGAAAAGGTACCCCTTTCATATACCTTTCATTGAAAATGGTACCCCTTTCATATACCTTTCATTAAAAATGGTACCCCTTTCATATAGCCTTTACTTGCGTCCGTTTGATATATTTTGAAAGGCCCTTTTTATAATACTTAAATGGCAGTTTTCCCTACCTTTTTTATTCTTGAACTTGTGTTTTCGCTACCCTTCCTATGCTTCTTGAAATCCCTACCCTTTCATATACTTCAACTCGTGAAATCCCAACCCTTTCATATACCTCCAGCCTCAAAAATGTACCCCTTTCGGGTGGAGCATCCCTGTATAGCCCATTATAGGGAGTACCCCCCCCCCCGGAAATCATGCATTGCGCTTGCAATACATATTAGCAGAGTAGTGAATTATCTGTAGAGTGAGCTGATTTCCTTAGCCAATCAGAAGACAGATAGTGACTACAATGTATAATCGTTATTTTTAATTACCATTTCTGCAGTGATATAGATTGTCATGTTAGGCATGAAATTGTTGCTGCTGCAATGAGTTTTATTTTTATGGATGAGAATTTTTGGATTTTTAGTTTGTATTTAAGGATTGAAATGAAAGGCTGGGTAAGATACATTTCCAGTGGGATCTCAGTAAAATTTAATATGGTTCAGAAGTGACCTCTATTAGAGGTTTATAAATCAAATCAAACGGTTGGGGAAATAACCTTTTGAGTAAAGACATGTAATCATCTTGATCCTTGGGTATGAACTGCCCACTGTGGTTCATCATCCTGTGCCATGTATACATGTACATTGTAGCAAGGGCTGAATGTGGTTGATAACAGCATGCCGGGGCAGGTATTGGGGAGACTGTTTGACTTTATCCTATAAAACAACAAACCACATGTACTTGTATGGTACATGTATATGTTGTGGTTCAAACTTTTTTCTGGCTTAAAAAGGTTCAAACCAGTTTATTTTTATTTTAATTTGTCTCAGATTATTATTTAATGAATCTGTGACAAAGGAAGATGAAAGTTAATTGGTTTAAAAACATTTCAAGCAAACTAAAGAAAAGCTTGAACCACAATTTCTTATACGTAGCGGAATAACAACTAGCTTTGCAAGCCAAAGAACATAATCATACCCTCCTGTTTGATTTAATTTATTTTTGTACTTGAAATCTTGATTGTTTGCATCAGGACCATGTGGGGATATGCGATTTTGCCAGCTTTTCCCATGGCAAAGGAATGAAGCAGTCAAAAGAAATTGAAAATACATGTAAAACTCATGATGGTAATCCAATAGAGGTTAACAGCAAACAAATACATAATGAAGTGTCAACAACCGAAGCTGGTATAATGGTGGGTATTTTATACATGTAACATGTTGAATCCAACAATTAAAATTTAGGCATGTTCGATTTACCTTGTTCCGGAATAAGAGAGAATTGTTTGTTCAAGCACACTTGCAGTACAAATCTACCAAAACAAAACTCGGCAATAGGAGATGTTCAGTTTTCCACTGGCTCAAAATCCAGAGAAACATATTTTTCTGACCATCCTTCCTATTCTTATTCCGGAATACATTCAAGTTAAAATGCATTTATTTAATTTATGTATTTTGTGTTACAACTTTCTGAAAATTCGTGGGAATTATTTTGACAGTTCATCAAAGTCAAATTGATTCAAACAAACAAACAACCAAACAAAAACCTTTATTTAGACACGATACACGATTTTGTGACTCAGTATTAACCTACCGAAGAGTAGCTTGGCAGTTGAGTTGACTGCTGAGCTGCCGAGTAAGTAAGGTAAAACTTCTACAAAAGTGCGGGGAGAGGCCCTTGCATGGAAAGGAAAGTACCGAATTTGGTGACAAAATGCCGGTGGTAACCCTGCGATTGTTAAGCGTCCCATTCAGGGAGGGGGGGGGGGGGGGTACATGTAGAAGGGTTAAGCTCTGAACCTAAAGGCGAAGGGAAGTACGCAGTTTCCATGTTATGGAGGTAAAATTTATATATCAATGAAGGTCTTTCGAGGAAACGCAAATAAACGGTCCCTTGTATTAAAGTGCTACTGTGATTATAATTTTGCCTTCCCCTTTCTCTTTAGTTTTGGAAAGTACTAGTGAATGCCCCAAGGAATTAGTTGAGCCTTCAGGAAAAAAAAATCCAGCGTTATCTCTAATTGTTCTAATGTAACTTGCGTTACTGAATTGCTAATGCTAATACAATGTAAAAGACTAGACACAGTTACATTTTGTATGCATGCAGCTGATCAGAATTTATGTGCGGGATTGACTCTGTCACTCAAAACTTTTTCGTTATTTCATTTTCATATACGTTTCGTCCCTTTTTAACAGACACTGAGTAATGATGCCCTCAAGGTTTGTTGTGTATATCCTGACTGTAGCATGTTGGTGGCAGATCTTTATGAACATTTAACTGGAAACGAATGTGTTCACGGTCAGCAGCTGGAAAAATGCAAATTCTGTAAATTGCAACTTAACCCCGGCAGTGCGATAGAGGTAATGCAGTCTTATATTCCTTATTGTATAGTGTTGTTTATGATAAGAATTTAAGAAAGTAGTTTGTTTGTGCTATATTATCAAACTGGGCTACATTGTAGGTATACGCTGTAGAATAATTAATGTTAGGACCTCCAAATGTATTTTACCGTTTGAAAAATGCTTTCAACTGAAAATCTTGCAAGGGCCCTGAGGATCTTTCCACGATAGTTCCGTTATCGTACGATATTTGTTTAAGAATAGTGAAATCGATTCTTCGTACATCATTGTCTCTAGCTCTTAGAATATTTTAATGTATAAGCAATAGCATTTAATTAAAAAAATATGATCAACTGCCAATAACCCGGCTTTAAAGATCGAGCAAGCATTCAACGTTCAGTATATACATTCATAGTGACCAACATGAGATTGAGTTTGATGTTTTAATAGCAGTACTGAACTCCGTACTATTAGTGTTGGTCAGTGAAAGTTTAGATAGGGAAATTCCTTTAGACGTACATTTGTCTTTTTAGTCCATTGACAACGGAGAAATCGTCTGTATTAAGGGAAGTCACGACTTTAGCGATAGTGTAGTCTTTAATTGCACCATGACCGTGAAATCTGCCCCCCTTAACGAGGTAACCATAGTAAGCAGGAGTCCGTAGAGCAGGGTTCGACAAGCCAGGTTCAGAACTCGGACCCGGGGGATCAACTCGGATCGCTGATTCAGGTCAGATCAACTCGCATCAACTCGGAATGGAATGTCTGGTTCGACTGTACATTACTTTTCTGCTCTGTGTACAGTCCAGATCAATAGCCCATTTCCGAGTTGTCCTTAGCCTCCTTTTCAAACCGAGGCCAAGTGCAAAACCATTTATATGAAAATCAGTTTTCTTTCACATGCAAATAATGGCTTTGCACTCGGTCTCGGTTTCAAATGTAGGCTGAGAGCCACTCGGAAATGGGCTATTGAATCTTATAATCAACTGGGTTGTCATTCGACAGCAGGATTTCAGATTCATTAACCTCATCTAGACCGCTCACGGCATTCCAACCTTTTCAAATGAGGCGTTTTTATGTTAGCAAAATGATAAAAAAAAATTTAATGATCAAGTTTGTGTCTTCCTTCTTTTCTTTATTCAGATGTGGGTGTCAACTTTGTCTTTCTGAATTTATCTACACGTGAACAAAGAAAAGAACATGGCTAAGACCTACCTCTGGAAGTCACACTTGGTCAATCGAATAACGAGTATATATTAGTATCGCCATATTTGTGCCAAATTTGTTTATACATGCAACGGGAATAAACCCAGTTAATGTTTTGTACTTCGAAGTGAATACAAAGGAATTAAGGATTACTTTACAGTTATTTTCTTTTTCTGGGCCCGATTGTTCGAAGAGTGTTTAATACTATCCAAAGGAAAAATCACTTCAGTGGATAAGCGTTACTAATCTTTCCAGTAAACCGCGAACGCACTCGAATATTTTGACCGCCTTCGGGGTAACGATCGTGATTCCGTTAGTCTATTTCAGAAGTATTACGTGGTGCATTTGTCCGGACCACGTGATAGCATTTTTCGTGTCATAAATTTAGTTTACAGAGGAAGTGTGATCGCGAACACAGAACGCTTGGCACGTGGTACTAACAAATGTACCATGTGATGCATCTGAAATAGACTTGTGACATCACGATCGTTACTCTGAAGGCGGCCATAAAATTTGTGAGTGTCGCGGGTTACTAGGAAGAGTAGTAACAAAACCAGTTGCGTTTAACTTGTCGATGGGATGGTGATTTATCTTCCACCGCATCAATCCTTATCGAGTAGATAAGCGTTAACAAAACCAATCGTTTAGCCCATCCCTCTGGCATTTATTCTAGTAATTTTTTCTTTTTCAATCAAACCAGTACCAATTCCTGAACTGAAAGTTGTCGCTTTTTGATAAACATATTTGATTTTCATTCATCCCGCAGCTTCATTACCATGAGTGCCCAGCATTTCCGGTTGTGTTAGGCAAATGTGGAAAAGATGGAAATCACCAAGGAAAGGTATTTTACCTATTTTCTCATGAACTTGAGTTGTATCTATCGCAGCAGCAGTCATCCTTCATTGTTTGTCGTTTAAATTACTCAGAATCAGATGATTTTTTTGATTCCCAAAAACCGCTGCATCTTGTAAAAAACATTTGCATGTCTGTTAGTTTCCTTAACATGTACCACTGAGCTGATCCTTCACGTCGATGTAAAGTAATGCTGCTATAACCTTATGTTATTTTCGCTTCTGCAGAAAGAGGAGTTTAACAACACCCTCCCTTTTTCACGGAAGTTAAACCTGTTGCCAGCGTATAATGAAGTAGGTGCAACAGAGCAAATCGCGCCGTCGGTGAAGGAACTAACTGCAGGAAATGCTGTCATTCAAAGCACATCGTCTTACTATTCCCATGAGCAGAGGCTGAACAACATTGAAAACAAGCTTGCCCAATATGATTTGCTCGTAGACGAAAATTTTCGACTGAAGCAAGATGTTCAACGCCTTGCTGAAGCATTCCTTGATCTAAAAAGCAAAGTTGACCACATTGAACAAGGCCTTGCCAATGCACTTCAACAAATCGACTATGACAACTTTCTGGGAAGCCTCAACGCCCTCAACATTGAGCAGATAAACCTAAAAGCCCAGTTAAATCGTTTATTGGAAAACCCTCTTTCGAGAGAAGAACAAGGAAGGTTAATGAGGCACATGGAAGCCATGCAAGAACGTATAAGGCGACTGGAGCAACACTTATTGTCACACAGAAACATGTTAACCGATATATCTAATTCGGTTCAATCCTTGGCCAACGCATTAACAAGTGATAGGTTGCCTGGTGTGGACATTCTACCTGTGTGAGGGGTCTTTCTTTGTTTCTTTCTTTTCTTCCTTCCTTCCTTTTTTTTTTCTTTGGGGGGGGGGGGGGGGGGGGGTTGTGGGGGATATGCCCCTTTATGACCTGCAGAGATGTGTAACGACGCAAACGGCGTGGTTGTGAACTGTTTTATTCTGAAATTGAGTTGCAGATCTTACCGTTTTACAGACAGAAATCTGTTTTTTTTTTCTGTATGTCTAGAATAGTTTTTAGGATTTAGCTATCTAGGATCATGCGCCTAAAGCTTGGCATAAAAAGTTCCGATAATTTAGTCTGAAGTAGCCTGCGAAAACAGCCGCCTCTCATCGCCGGGAGCGTCGACAAGCGGCTGTATTCGCATGAAGGTCTGAAGATAAGGTAATGGTTACGAGCTCTGGTATGTTTTTTTTTTATTTTTTTGTACGGAGTTTTACTTCCACAGTAATTTGTCATTTTACAGTAATTTTCTTTTTACATTTACATATAACGTCGCTTTGACCCTTTTTTTTTTTTACAAATAAAATAGAGAAATTGCAATATGTCCATCGCAGGCCAGATTGATAAGTAAATTTATATTGCACATGTTCCATATGAATATGTCCACATGCGCATTGCATACAAGTTGCTTATTGAATATTCAAATACAGTCGAACATCTCCCTGTGGACACCTCCATAATACGGACACCTCTAAGTTACGGACAGTTTTGTTGGTTCCGAAGGTACCGAAATTCATGCAATCTCTACCTCTATAATGCGGACACTTGACCGGTTTGACATTTCATTGTAACAGAGCTTAGTGCCTTATTATATAGAGAGGTAGAGAGTTATTACAATTCCACGAAAGAGGGTTGATTCGTGTTTTGGAGTTGCTCGTAAAGAGTGGTTTTACTGCAGTAAAAGCCATGCTGATATTAGTGGGTAGATAGTCTCTATAAATAAAAATTCCCACTTGTTAGAACAAGACGTATTTCCTTGAGTTTCAAATGTAACTATAATACTCGCCACATTTGTTGGGACAAATGTGGGTCTCGCTCTCTTCTCAATGTTGGTTTGGCATTTAGTGATCTCAGAGCCGCAAAATTCAACATTGGAAGGAAAGAACGCCAACTATAGGGTGAATATGTTTTGAGCGTGAGGTGTCCCAACCAAATGTGACGAGGATTGTAGTTATAAGTACCTCTAAAGGGTTGTAAGGTTTCATAGGGAACTCTGTTACCTGTTTGGGGAATTCCACGTTATATTTCCTATTCTTATTCCGGAATACATCCAAGCTAAAATGCATTTATTTAATTTATTCTTTCAAAAATGGCGCTCGTCAATGTTGCAAATAGAAATAAAATGGGAATTTATGTATTTTGTGTTACATACATACTTTATTTGATAGGTCGGTTAGATAAAAGGCAGCCAAAGGGCTGATGTGGACCTACTATACTAAAAGTTAAATACTAATTACATTAAACTTTCTGAAAATTCTTTGGAATTATTTTGACAGTTCATCAAAGTCAAACTGTTTCAATTTTGTGACTCAGTATTAACCTACCGAAGAGTAGCTTGGCAGTTGAGTTGACTGCTGAGCTGCCGAGTCAGTAATATAACATTTCTACAAAAGTGCGGGGAGAGGCCCTTGCATGTAAGGGAAAGTACCGAATTTGGTGACAAAATGCCGGTGGTAACCCTGCGATTGTTAAGCGTCCCATTCAGGGAGGGAGGGGGGGGGGGGGTACATGTAGAAGGGTTAAGCTTTGAACCTAAAGGCGCAGGGAAGTACGCAGTTTCCATGTTTATGGAGATAAAATTTATATATCAATGAAGGTCTTTCGAGGAAATGCAAATAAACGGTCCCTTTTATTAAAGTGCTGCTGTGATTATAATTTTGCCTTCCCCTTTCTCTTTAGTTTTGGAAAGTACTAGTGAATGCCCCAAGGAATAAGTTGAGCCTTTAGGAAAAAAAAACCCAGCGTTATCACTAATTGACTTATTGTTTGAATGTAACTTGCGTAACTGAATTGCTAATGCTAATACAATGTAAAAGACTAGACACATTTTACATTTTGTTTGCATGAAGCTGATCAGAGTTTATGTGCGGGACTGACTCTTGTCACTTAAAGCGTTTTGTTAACCCATTATCATATACGTTTTTCCTTTTTTAACAGACACTGAGTAAATGATGCCCTTAAGGTTCAGTGTATATCCTGACTGTGGCAGTACCCCCCCCCCCCCCCCCCCCCCCCTCCACCCCGGGCTTTAAACTGCCATCAACTCCTTCAGCTCCTTTGTGATGCAACGTTCTAATCTTGAAGCCATTTACGTCAATACCAGATTACCTTTTTTCTTTTGTATGAGGTTTTACGCTTTTAATACTGAGCAACAAAGACGACGTCGGTAAGATTTAGCTATTCAAGGTAAAAATATAAAGACTTTGCACTAGTTATCTGATTATTCCACGTGGTCATTGTGAAATTACGGAACTTCATACCTACCGGTGACCTCATGGTCTTGGGGTGGGAAAAGTAATAGGACCTCACTCCTTTATTATTTTTAAACTTGTGACAGTTTTGCAAAGAGATTTACTTCTTTTTACAGTCAAAATACTCCAGCGTGAATAACTTTTATAATGATGAACGGATTGCATTATTCGAATTAAACTTCCAACGATAATACGAATATTGTTATCATCCAACCGTAGCCTCATTTGAAATAACCAATCTCCGAGTGATATCCGTTAAGAAGCGCTGAGTTAAACCGCGGACTGAGGTCAGTCAAAAGGCGCGACCACGGGTGTGGGAAATCACTCCTCCCTGTCCCCGACGTTTTACAAAACCAAAATGATCGACGACCAAACACTAAATTCAGCACTCGCCCACCAAAAAAGACGCCTGCATTGCAGGCTTTGTCCGTAAAATGAAGTTCGACTGTACGCAAAAAGGCGTCACGCAAATAGGCATCACGCTAAAAGCCGTCACGCAAATAGGCATCACGCATAAAAAGACCTCAAAAAAAAGAATCTCGAGTTAAGGCCTTACTTTTGTGTAACTGTCCGAAGAGAAAATGGGTGAATCGTTGTGGGGGGGGGGGGGGGGGGGGAGGGGGGAGAGGGGCGGGCTGTTGAGCTGTTGACACTTGGAATCGACTGAGCCATTACATATTTTTTTCTTTGAGAACACTGCTTATGCCATCAATAGCACGTGAAACATGCAAATCTAAACTCAGTTAATGTCAGTGCAGAGCTGTCAGAGTCACTTTACATACAGAAGTCAAGCAGTGTCACCATTATCTTGCGGCTCATAATGATTAATAATTTCACTAGTTTCACTCCTTCATCAATTAGCTGGGGACTGTCAAATGAGTCGTCATTTACAGCTTCTAGTTAACATTCATTTTTTGTAGAACAAGCATCCTGTGCCGCTTATTCGTGGACATATGATCGATGGATCTCAGTAGTAGTCTATTCTGAACTGTCAGTCGCTTTTTCGCCCTATACCAGCCTTCGACACTTCAGACGAGTAGTAGTCCAGCAATTTGCAAAAATGTGCTTCAATTTTTTATCTATTTCTCTGACAGGAATAGCCTATAAACATGCTCCTGTCGATCAGGGGGTGTTGGGTTAAAACAAATCAGCGTGGGCAGCGAACCGACCATGCTCGCTTTGCTGCGCTAGCCGATTTCCTTTTAACACAACAACCCCACCCCCTAACAGGTGCCTGTTCACAGGCTATGTCAGGCGTTTTGTTTCTCTTACTTCATGTTTTCTTTGAAAGTTCTTCTCTCCTTTTTTATTTTATTTAATTTTCAGCGAAAAAGGAGAGACTGATCTCAAGTCATGAATTACGAATATCATGGATCAATTAGAAAAACGCACCATGATAACAGTGTTAAGGCCGATTTACACGGAACAACTTTGTCGCACGCGACACGCTCAAACCATGCTTACGACATGCTTACAACATACTTACAACACGAATTGCTTCGTGTAAATCAACTCAAGTCAAATAGCGGCGTTACCGTGCCGTATCCGTGTAAATCGGCCTTAACACAATTGATTCACCAACCACGTTTTGTCATTGTTCCAAACACCTGCTCAGTGTGTCACGTAGTGATGAAAATGAATAAAATTATATGAGAACTGTACACATTTGTTACCATCTGCTGAAGTTCGTAGGGCGTGGTTATTACCATTATGTATACCTATATATTAGCTTTTGTTTGTCGTTTGTTATCGGTAGCTTGTCACGTGACCAAGCCATCGCTCAGATACGGGCCTGATCGATGGCTTAAATTCAATTTTTTCAATTTTTGTGGGAAATCACTCCTCCCTGTCCCCGACGTTTTACAAAACCAAAATGATCGACGACCAAACACTAAATTCAGCACTCGCCCACCAAAAAAGACGCCTGCATTGTCCTTAAAGAGAAGTTCGACTGTACGCAAAAAGGCGTCACGCAAATAGGCATCACGCTAAAAGCCATCACGCAAATAGGCATCACGCATAAAAAGACCTTTAAAAAAAGAAGAATCTCGAGTTAAGGCCTTACTTTTGTGTAACTGCCCGAAGAGAAAATGGAGGTTAACAGCAAACAAATATATAATGAAGTGTCAAAAACCGAAGCTGGTATAATGGTGGGTATTTTATACATGTAACATGTTGAATCCAACAATTTAAATTTAGGCATGTTCCGGAATAAGAGAGAATTGTTTGTTCAAGCACACTTGCAGTACAAATATACCGAAACAAAACGCGGCAATGGGAGATGTTGAGTTTTCCACTGGCTCAAAATACAGAAAAACATTTTTTCTGACCATCCTTCCTATTCTTATTCCGGAATACATCCAAGCTAAAATGCATTTATTTTATTGATTCTTTCAAAAATGGCGCTCGTCAATGTTGCAAATAGAAATAAAAT
Source organism: Cladopsammia gracilis (assembly GCA_022457155.1). Classification (NCBI taxonomy): domain Eukaryota; kingdom Metazoa; phylum Cnidaria; class Anthozoa; order Scleractinia; family Dendrophylliidae; genus Cladopsammia; species Cladopsammia gracilis. Next base: position 240,355 of record JAJGOT010000769.1, on the reverse strand, counting down.
GGGAATTTATGTATTTTGTGTTACATACATACTTTATTTGTTAGGTCGGTTAGATAAAAGGCAGCCAAAGGGCTGATGTGGACCTACTATACTAAAAGTTAAATACTAATTACATTATAGAGGTCATTATACTTTCTGAAAATTCGTGGGAATTATTTTGACAGTTCATCAAAGTCAAACTGCTTCAATTTTGTGACTCAGTATTAACCTACCGAAGAGTAGCTTGGCAGTTGAGTTGACTGCTGAGCTGCCGAGTCAGTAATATAACATTCCTACAAAAGTGCGGGGAGAAGCCCTTGCATGTAAGGGAAAATACCGAATTTGGTGACAAAATGCCGGTGGTAACCCTGCGATTGTTAAGCGCCCCATTCACGGGGGGGGGGGGGGGGGGGATTGATGTAGAAGGGTTAAGCTCTGAACCTAAAGGCGCAGGGAAGTACGCAGTTTCCATGTTTATGGAGATAAAATTTATATATCAATGAAGGTCTTTCGAGGAAATGCAAATAAACGGTCCCTTATATTAAAGTGCTGCTGTGATTATAATTTTGCCTTCCCCTTTCTCTTTAGTTTTGGAAAGTACTAGTGAATGCCCCAAGGAATTAGTTGAGCCTTCAGGAAAAAAAAAACAGCGTTATTACTAATTGTTTTAATGTAACTTGCGTAACTGAATTGCTACTGAATTGCTAATGCTAATACAATGTAAAAGACTAGACACATTTCACATTTTGTTTGCATGAAGCTGATCAGAGTTTATGTGCGGGGTTGACTCTGTCACTCAAAACTTTTTCGTTATTTCATTTTCATATACGTTTCGTCCCTTTTTAACAGACACTGAGTAATGATGCCCTCAAGTTTTGTTGTGTATATCCTGACTGTGGCATGTTGGTAGCAGATCTTTTTGAACATTTAACTGGAAACGAATGTGTTTACGGTCAGCAGCTGGAAAAATGCAAATTCTGTAAATTGCAACTCAACCCCGGCAGTGCGATAGAGGTAATGCAGTCTTATATTCCTTATTGTATAGTGTTGTTTATGATAAGAATTTAAGAAAGTAGTTTGTTTGTGCTATATTAGGTGATTTTATCAAACTGGGCTAGGTATACGTTGTAGAATAATTAATGTTAGGACCTCCAAAATAATGTATTTTACCGTTTGAAAAATGCTTTCAACTGCAATTCTTGCAAGGGCCCTGAGGATCTTTCCACGATAGTTCCGTTATCGTACCATATTTGTTTAAGAATAGTGAAATCGATTCTTCGTACATCATTGTCTCTAGCTCTTAAAATAAAATATATAAACAATAGCATTTACTTAAAAAAATATTATCAACTGCCAATAACTTTAGAGATCGAGCAAGCATTCAACGTTCAGTATATACATTCATAGTGACCAACATGAGATTGAGTTTGATGTTTTAAGGTTACAGTGTACCTTCAGATCAAAAATTTATCGAAAATTTTTTTTTGGCGTCAAAATAAAGTTTACAGAATGAACTTTCATTCAAAAAAAAATTATCGAAAAATAGTGAAAATTGACGGAGAAATGACGGTATAACTTTTGTGGGCGGAATTTGTTTATGAAGCGATATGTTTTTTTAAGCGCTGTTTTCTCAAAGTTAATTTTTCGCTTGTTGGGGACACTTTAAAGAGCTACAACTCAAAGGAAATTTGTTTGATTTTCCTCAAATTTGGACAGAAGCTAGGCTAACATATAATCAACAAAAACGTGTCGGCGAATTTCTTAATTCCGAAAACTTTTTCGTCAAGAGCCATTTCCGTGCAATCATTCCAATTTTTTTTCTCCCTTTTTCGAAAATATTCTGTAACTTTTCACGTGAATTGAATATGGGAAATCGCCGACACGTTTTTTAAGCGCTTCGTGTCCGGAAATCCGAGAACAATTCAAATTAGCAAAATACAATAATCGCTTTGAGTTATAGCGTTTTAAAGCTGATTCGGACGTTCGAATTTAGACGTCGTAAAAAATTCGACAATTCATTTTATTACCAAATGGTTTCCATATTTAGATAGCCAGCTCTATAAGCTTTAATTTGATATCTGGGTTTAGGTATATTAAGTGTAATCTTAAGACGCTAGAGCTGTTATACTGGAGACACCCCCGAAGGTACACTGTTACCTTAATAGCAGTACTGAACTCCGTACTATTAGTGTTGGTCAGTAAAAGTTTAGATAGAGAAATTCCTTTAGACGTACATTTGTCTTTTTAGTCCATTGACAACGGAGAAATCGTCTGTATTAAGGGAAGTCACGACTTTAGCGATAATGTAGTCTTTAATTGCACCATGACCGTGAAATCTGCCCCCGTTAACGAGGTAACCATAGTAAGCAGGAGTCCGTAGAGCAGGGTTCGACTAGCCAGGTTCAAAACTCGGACCCGGGGGATCAACTCGGATCGCCGATTCAGGTCAGATCAACTCGCATCAACTCGGAATCACTCGTAATGGAATGTCTGGTTCGACTGTACATTACTTTTCTGCTCTGTGTACAGTCCAGATCAATAGCCCATTTCCGAGTTGTCCTTAGCCTCCTTTTCAAACCGAGGCCAAGTGCAAATCCATTTATATGAAAATCAGTTTTCTTTCACATGCAAATAAATCTTACATCCGTATGAATGGCTTTGCATTTGGCCTCGGTTTCAAATGTAGGCTGAGAGCCACTCGGAAACGGGCTGTTGAATCTTATAATCAACTAGGTTGTCATTCGACAGCAGGATTTCAGATTCATTAACCTCATCTAGACCGCCCACTCACGGCATGCCAACCTTTTGAAATGGCGTTTTTATGTTAGCAAAATGATAATATGTACTTATTGACTAAGTGGGAGGGCCGGATGGGAAAATATTTGGCTCGAGGTCATGGCGTACGGACCGAGCGCAGCGAGGTCCGTGCGCCATGACCGAGAGCCAAATATTTTCCCATCCGGCCCGACCTAACTTAGTCAATAAGCATTTTATCATATGACCAAATTGGAGACAAAATTACTTGAAATTTTAACGCGCGAGGCCGTCCGCTTTTGTAGTAGGGCCGTACGCCTTTTTCCGGCCCCGCTCGCGCAAATGCGTACGGCCCTCATACGGGACTTTCATCAATGGTTTTGCAAAGAAAAGGTTCGCAGGGCCGTACGGGTCATATGATAAAAAATTTAATGATCAAGTTTGTGTCTTCCTTCTTTTCTTTATTCAGATGTGAGTGTCAACTTTGTCTTTCTGAATTTATCTACACGTGAACAAAGAAAAAGAACATGGCTAAGACCTACCTCTGGAAGTCACACTTGGTCAATCGAATAACGAGTATATATTAGTATCGCCATATTTGTGCCAAAATTGTTTATACATGTAACGGGAATAAACCCAGTTAATGTTTTGTACTTCGAAGTGAATACAAAGAAATTAAGGATTACTTTACAGTTATTTTCTTTTTCTGGGCCCGATTGTTCGAAGAGTGTTTAATACTATCCAAAGGAAAAATCACTTCAGTAGAAAAACGTTACTACTCTTTCAAGTAAACCGCGAACGCACTCGAATATTTTGACCGCCTTCGGGCTAACGATCGTGATTCCGTTAGTCCATTTCAGAAGCATTACGTGGTGCATTTGTCTGTACCACGTGATGGCATTTTTCGTGTCACGAATTTACTTTACAGAGGAAGTGTGATCGCGAACACAGAACGCTTAGAACGTGGTACTAACAAATGTACCATGTGATGCATCTGAAATAGACTCATGACATCACGATCGTTACTCTGAAGGCGGCCATAAAATTTGTGAGTGTCGCGGGTTACTAGGAAGAGTAGTAACAAAACCAGTTGCGTTTAACTTGTCGATGGGATGGTGATTTATCTTCCACCGCATCAATCCTTATCAAGTAGATAAGCGTTAACAAAACCAATCGTTTAGCCCATCCCCCTGGCATTTATTCTAGTAAATTTTTCTTTTTCAATCAAACCAGTACCAATTCCTGAACTGAAAGTTGTCGCTTTTTGATAAACATATTTGATTTTCATTCATCCCGCAGCTTCATTACAATGAGTGCCCAGCATTTCCGGTTGTGTTAGGCAAATGTGGAAAAGATGGAAATCACCAAGGAAAGGTATTTTACCTATTTTCTCATGAACTTGAGTTGCATCTATCGCAGCAGCAGACATCCTTCATTATAATTCAACACATTGATACAATGCCCAAATATGGTAAAAAAGTTATCGATAGACGTAATGTCTACATGACGTATAACCAGCGATGGCGGTAAATTTCGCATTTTGAAGGAAAGTGAAAATGACTGCTGCCTGCAATTTCGTGTTTTTTGGCGAAAAAGTGCGTGAACTATTAGTTAAAAAAGGGAAAAGGAAGAAAAAAGAGAAGAAAATAAAAGAGAAAAATACTGTTCACATGATTGGACAAAAAAGGCGCGAAATTTTCGCGTTGTCGCGGTCGCAGTGTTTCTTGGCGTAGCTGAATGAAAACTGGTTCAAAGTTTAACCGCTCGACAAGAATTGAATGAAGGAGCACAATTTTCGTGAAATTCCTTTGGTAATCACCTCTGGAATATGATATAGACTTGATGTTTCCTCAGAAAAGTTTCTGATCTCGTCATTACGGCTGTGGGAGCTAAAAAACGAGCATTCCAAGTTTGTAAACAACATTGATCGACTCAGCTCGTACTTCGATGTTTGAAAATTTGGTGCTTATGGAAGGGACTAAAAAGCCAAATCAACTACAGGTACAATGTTTTAACCGTTCCTTGTATCCTTTAGCTGTGAATTTTTGTAAGCTTACTGTCCACGCTGTAGTTCTTTCCGACTTTTTGCCGCTATGTTTAGGTTCGTAGCCGTGTGTTTGTTCAATTTGTTTTGATTCTGAATTGAACTTTTTAAAATACGAAACACTTGTAACTAAGACATTCTATGCCATTTTACTGTATTTTAATTCTTGTTTCTTGTCCCGTTCTTTGAGTAGACGAAAGCTCTTTGTAGAAACTGTCAACTGATTGTGTACGCTAAATTAATTTTAGCTTGGCAAAAGTTTCGGCATTCACTGCTTGTTGTTTAAGAAATGGTGCGAGGTAAAATATTGTGGTTAGCCTTTTTACTTAATGAAGGTTGTATATCTCAATGATTTTTTTCTCGAAACTGTGATTTGTTATCAATGTGTTGAATTATATAAAAACAGTTATAGTGTTCAAGCTTGCACAAATATTGACAAAGGCACCACTTTCATTCATGAACTGTGTGATGTTGCAAGTTTCGCGCGGTAAAACATCTGTTAGCTTTTTTTTTTTTCTTAATAAAAGGCTTGTCGGCGATATTTTTTCTTCAAACTGTGCTTTGTTATCAATGTGTTGAATTATAAAACTATTATAGCACTCAAGCTTGCGTGATATCGCCTATAAATTTTAGCCGACTCGGCCTACGGCCTCGTCGGCTAAGTATTAGGCGATATCACGCGCGCTTTCGCGCTATAATAGTTAATTGTTTGTCGTTTAAATTACTCAGAATCAGATGATTTTTTTGATTCCCCCAAACCGCTGCATCTTGTAAAAAAGATTTGCATGTCTGTTAATTTCCTTAACATATACCACTGAGCTGATCCTTCACGTCGATGTAAAGTAATGCTGCTGTAACCTTATGTTATTTTCGCTTCTGCAGAAAGAGGAGTTTAACAACACCCTCCCTTTTTCACGGAAGTTAAACCTGTTGCCAGCGTATAATGAAGCAGGTGCAACAGAGCAAATCGCGCCGTCGGTGAAGGAACTAACTGCAGGAAATACTGTCATTCAAAGCACATCGTCTTACTATCCCCATGAGCAGAGGCTGAACAACATTGAAAACAAACTTGCCCAATATGATTTGCTCGTAGACGAAAATTTTCGACTGAAGCAAGATGTTCAACGCCTTGCTAAAGCATTCCTTGATCTAAAAAATAAAGTTGACCACATTGAACAAGGCCTTGCCGATGCACTTCAACAAATCGACTATGACAACTTTCTGGGAAGCCTCAATGCCCTTAACATTGAGCAGATAAACCTAAAAGCCCAGTTAAATCGTTTATTGGAAAACCCTCTTTCGAGAGAAGAACAAGGAAGGTTAATGAGGCACATGGAAGCCATGCAAGAACGTATAAGGCGACTGGAGCAACACTTATTGTCACACAGAAACATGTTAACCGATATATCTAATTCGGTTCAATCCTTGGCCAACGCAGTAACAAGTGATAGGTTGCCTGGTGTGGACATTCTACCTGTGTGAGGGGTCTGTCTTTGTTTCTTTCTTTTCTTCCTTCCTTCCTTCCTTTTTTTTTTCTTTGGGGGGGGGGGGGGGGGGAGGGGGGGGAGGGGGATATGCCCCTTTATGACCTGCAGAGATGTGTAACGACGCAAACGCCGTGGTTGTGAACTGTTTTATTCTGAAATTGAGTTGCAGATCTTACCGTTTTACAGACAGAAATCTGTTTTTTTTTTCCTGTATGTCTAGAATAGTTTTTAGGATTTAGCTATAGGATCACCCGCCTAAAGCTTGGCATAAAAAGTTCCGATAATTTAGTCTGAAGTAGCCTGCGAAAACAGCCGCCTCTCATCGCCGGAAGCGACGACAAGCGGCTGTATTCGCATGAAGGTCTGAAGATAAGGTAATGGTTACGAGCTCCGGTATGTCTTTTGTATTTTTTCTACGGAGTTTTACTTCCACAGTAACTTGTTATTTTACAGTAATTTTCTTTTATACATTGAAGACCCATTCAGCATATAACGTTTTTTTTTTTTTTACAAATAAAATAGAGAAATTGCAATATGTCCATTGCAGGCCAGATAATGATAAGTAAATTTATATTGCATGTTCCATATGATTATGTTCACATGCGCATTACATACAAGTTGTTTATTGAATATTCAAATACAGTCGAACCTCTCCCTGCGGACACCTCCATAATACGGACACCTCTAAGTTACGGACAGTTTTGTTGGTCCCGAAGGTACCGAAATTCATGCAATCTCCACCTCTATAATGCGGACACTTGACCGGTTTGACATTTCATTAGAACAGAGCTTACTGCCTTATTAGAGAGTTATTACAATTCCACTAATACTCATCCAGTCTCCATAGGAACAAGAGAACTGTTCACGAAAGAGGGTTGATTCGTGTTTTGGAGTTGCTCGTAAGGAGTGGTTTTACTGTAGTAAAAGCCATGCTGATATTAGTGGGTAGATAGTCTTTATAAATAAAAATTCCCACTTGTTAGAACAAGACGTATTTCCTTGAGTTTCAAATGTAACTACAGTACTCGCCACATTTGTTGGGACACATGTGGGTCTCTCTCCCTCTCTTCTCAATGTTGGTTTGACATTTAGTGATCTCAGAGCCGCAAAATTCAACATTGGAAGGAAAGAACGCCAACTATAGGGTGAATATGTTTTGAGCGTGAGGTGTCCCAACCAAATGTGACGAGGATTGTAGTTATAAGTACCTCTAAAGGGTTGTAAGGTTTCATAGGGAACTCTGTTACCTGTTTGGGGAATTCCAAGTTACATTTCACGGCCACAAAACTTCAATTTGAATATGAAAAACTAATCTCAAATCTATTTACAGCGTAGAAAGTAAAGCACTCAATCAGAGTTTTTCAAGTTTTTCTTGAACTATGCAACTGAATTCTCAGTGAATATTTATTACAAAGTCTACAATTGTAACTACTAACCTTTGCAAAGTTTACACTGATTCATTTTTAAAAACTTTTTTTTAGTGTGCATGTAAAGAAATTTTTGGAAGGCAGTTTGTTTCCTAGGATGGGGTTGGGTGTACACCCAATCTAAGCTGACTTTTGTGAATTTTTTTTTCTATTCAATCGATTAATTAATTAGGAATTATAAATAGATAATTGTGAAAAAAAGCATAGGTATGTGGTCCATCATAAGGCACACAAAGCAAGTGTATTAGACCAGAAATATTTTGCTGAGACAAAGTAAACGAAAAACTACTGTTGTAATAGAGAAATTAAAAGTAATAAAACTGATATGAAATCAGAGTGCTAGTGAAGTCCATTTCCGCTTTTGGTGTTTTTTTGCACTTTTCATTTAACTCAGAAGACAAAGGATCCCAGTTTCATTTGCAGCTACCCATTCTAACGAAGGGTATTTTAGGCTGTGATTGCGTGACTTACGTCACAGTTATTTCAGATCAATACTCCTTTGTTTTTGTCACATTCTCTCATTCGGACCACGAGCTACTAGAGATGCGTTATTCATTGTAAAAAGAAAGATAGAACAAGGATCGCTATTAATACTTGACTTGTAGACCGGGGAAAGAGGTATGTCGTTAATTTATTGTTTCTTTTGTATTAGATCTCGACATGGCTTATTGTAATCGATTGTAAGCAGATCTGTTACGCTTACACCCTGGATCCAGAGGTCCGTTCTCTAAATATCATGAGTGAAATTAACAGTCGGCATTAGATAACATCGGGTGAAACCTGATTTCTGCCCAGCGGTCGCAGTGAAAACAATTGGTTTGTGGGGTTGCTCATTCTCGCGGGCGCAGAAATCAGGTTTCACCTGATGTTATCTAATGCTCACCGAAAAGAACCGCATAAACGGAAGATTCGTATTGTTTAGATTACACGCCCCACTAACGTGCCCGAGTTAAGATCATTTCAATTTGTTTAGATTTTGTGGTAATAGCTTCATGTTCGCTCATTGTTTTCATCAGTTTTTACGAGATTTCAAGTTCAATAAAGATATCATAGATCGATAGATGCTTGGAGTTTCTGTATTTAAAAACATTTCTCCGATGCGGCGTTGGTCACTTGTAGACATTCCAGAATCGTTGATGTCAACGCACGCCCCGTTACATCCATATAAGTATTGTTACATGAATGTGAAGTAAAATCGGTGCCAATGATGTGATTGGAGTCTGATAGGGCTATAGTAGGATTTGGTGAGTCTGGCGTTCCTTGATTAGAGAGATAATAATAAGGTTTCTTTGAAGACAGATGTTTGGAATTGAAAAGGTTTGTTGACAAACATTACATACATGGTTGGGCAGAGATCTTTTGCCTATAGGGGCGCTACATGTTGGAACAGACTCTCCAAAGATCTTAAAGAAGTAGCGGACTGTAGTATAGTTTCACGGTTCGGCGCATGTGCACAGATTAAAATGCTTTATTCGCTTTCTTACCAATTTTAACGGTTAAAAAAAAGACTCACATTTTAATACTTCAATAATCACATACTATAATTAGTCCAAACAAAGCAGAGGATGACTAAAATTCACAGAAAATTTCAACGGATTACACCGACAAAGTCAACTCTGAATAAAACCTTTGACCCGAAGGATTTATTCTACGGTATGGTGGCTTTCATGGCACACATGGGTATGCATAATTATCTATTCAATCAGCTGACTGACCGCGACATTTTCACGGGCAAATTTCCCGCCAGAGTTATCTACTCGCTTCCAATTGGTCTAAACAATGAAATTAAATGGATTACGTTATGCTTGCACATGCGCCGAACCGTGAAACCCTCCCTTAAAGAAAATGCGGTTGTCTCGCGGCGTCGGTTTTGGTTGCTACTTGAAGTTAACTGAACATTTAGGCTCAGATACAAAATTCCGGAAGTCTTTTTTGAGAATTTTAGACATCGAAAACAATTTTAGAAAATCTCGGGAATTTAAGACAATGAGTAGAATTTGGTAGAGTTTTAGAGAAATATCAGCTTTCCAGGTGACACTGACAATAGACAAATTCGGCTAACGCATTGTTGTACCCAATTCAAACCTTCTGGGAATAACATCCTTTGTTCACAGTATCAGTCCATATAATTTCCATGTCAATGCTTCATTGATATGGAAATATGACGAACAAAGAGTTCTTATCCCAAAAGGTTTGAATTGGGTACAACAATGCGTTAGCCGAATTTGTCTATTTTACACTAGCAAAGTGTGTAAAATGGGGTTGACAGACCTACGCGGCTCCCACGTTCGTGTTTTAGCCGTTCTCATAGTTTTGCTCTAACGAGTATATCTTTCAAGGAACGTCCTTTCTTGTATGATATGATTGGTCGTTCCTTAAATATGCCGTTTAGCAATGGTTGGCTTTCAATTAAATGCCATTCTTTCATGAGAATTTGTTTAAAGTTAGGCACTGATGGTTGATATTGTGAATACAAAGGGCAAGATTCGTTTGTTTTCTTTGTCTATTTTACACTAGCAAAAACGTCGCGAAAGCGTTTTATTTTGTGTTACCGCTGACCAACTTGAAGGCAAACCCTCACAGTAGTGTCTACAGTGCAACTAATCAGCGGTTTCCCACTCAAATTATGCTTTCCATGAATTCCATCCCTGTTGGTAGCAAATATGGCCGATTCCGATCCACTGAGCCATCTTACAGCTCACAGTGCAGTTCAGTCAGCAACAAGAGAGAAATTTGAAGAATTGTGAAAATTGTAGATTTTTGAAACAATTTTAGAGCTTTTTTGGAGAAATTCCGGAAATAATTTTAGCCCATTTTTCGGTATTAAGAAAAGCTATAACCTTTCCATTGGTCATGCCCCAATTTTGTTCGCATCTTTGGGTCCAGTCCTGTCCGCGTTTAAGCGAAAAAAAAAAAAGCAAAAAATATGATGCATTTGATCAAAATGCGGAAATAACCTCTCACTCAACTACATCACCTTGAAAATATTTCCGCGTGAATTAATTAATAACAGTAAACGAAACGTGTCAGTGTACGATGATAAATTGACCAAATTTGAGGAAAGAGAACTTGTTATTAATCCATAAATGAGTCGATGACTTATAGATGAAATATATCCCGACAAGGTTTGTCGTAGCCGTGGTTTAAACCGAATCTGATCAACCCGATTTACCATAAACGTATCAAGATGGTGTACAGCAAACAATTAGCAATTTAGACTGACCTGCTTATTCGTTCTTAACTTGATATAATTGATACTCCCTATAAATTATCAGCCCTTTAGGTAAGGCATCAGTGATACCATAGACTGCTAGCTGTCCCTTTTCAGTCAATCGAGCGGGCGAGCTAATCAGGAAAACAAGCTCGGCAAGACTGCAGCGTGCTCTCCCGCTCGACTATCCAGAGAGGGTGACACCGGATCGAGTCGCGCAAAGAGGGAGGGTGTCTAGCGGGGGGGGGGGGGGGGGGTTGGGGGAGGTAGGTTGTAGAAATCAGAGAGTTTTGGTATCATTTGCCGGGAAAATGATCAGTGGTATGAAGAATATAATTAAGTCTGGAATAGGAACTGAAACTCGGAAGAGAAAGAGCCTTCTGTAAAGGGAAATAAAATCATCGCTGTACTGATATCGTTTTAATTAGCGTATATAGGACTGTAATAGTGATACAGTTTTAAAAATAGCAAGTCTGGGATAGTAGGGTTGCAAAATCAGCTGAACATGGTCTGGTAAGGGTTTCAGAGTCTCAGAGTCCCAGAGGCACCCCCCCCCCCCCCCCTCCGCGAGATCTGCTGATCGATCAGATCGGTTTTACTGAGTGATTGGTTTCATGGTTTGTGCACTGTGATGTGCATGCAGTGCTGATGAGATAACCTTTGTCTCGCCTGAACTTCTGGTTTTGATTTCGCATTTGCCTGTGACGCAGGCCAGGATGTGCTGATAGAGCAAATGTTGGTTTTGCTGACGTTAGTGAATAAAGATTTCTGTGTAGACTTTTTTTACATCGTGGGTAAAAAGATTTCGTACAGTGTAAGTCAGTTTCCAACTCTCAACTGTCAAACAATCTATAAGTTATTCAAAGCTTTTCACAATTCAAAACCATAAAAAAGAAAAAAAAAACATTTTATAATCACGAGATGTCTTCCGTGGCACGGTTATGATAAGGACACGTGCGATGACAGCGCAAGCTGGAAATTTATGGATTTCCACGCGTTTATTGATCTTTGTACCAGTTGACTTGATCGTGATTACAAGCTATGCGAGAGTTTTGCGTAAAGTTTTTTTTTTTATATATAATTTAAGTCGGCGTGAAAGACCTTCGTTAGAAGATGTGGTTGATGGAAGAAAATTCCTTGCCCATCCACGTTCCTTCCTTACATGTGTAGGTGTAGTACAACTACAGCTCCAACCGTTAGCCTTGCTTCGTAAATGACTACAAAATAAAAAGAAGTGAATAGCAAACGAAGTAGATCGACTCTAGTATTATTTAAACCTCATCTTCTGTTTATCTAACACTACTGAACTAGACAAAGCAAATCTCGGTGGTGGTCTCGATATTTTGGTTAAACAAGGAAAGTTGGCTCATGCCCACCTGTGTTGATCTCACGATCAGCACGGTCAAGGTTACTAAATCTATAGTTTCCCTTCAGTCGCCGTTTTTTTAACCCAATACCCCGTAAAAGACTAATCAGTGAACTAAACATGCCGATTTAGCACAATCGTTCAAGTTTGTCTGTAATAGCGCTTTGCACTATTACTAAAAATAGATAGACCCCCTACGTGACTCAGACAAAGTTTGCTGTCAGCTAATGAGCGTGATGTGTTTTGGATATGAAAAATCGGTGAAATCAGCGGTAAACGTGATTTGAATGTTTTGGGGGCTTCAAATATAATAAATACAAGGCAATGTTACATTAGGGAGTGAAAAACTGATTCAAGAAATATAGATTTGGGCTTAAAATTCAACCATGGCAAAAAAAAATTGGGTGACATTTGCCTATATAGTATATTCACTCGTCACCAGGCTCCCAATTTGACCGTAAAATCATAGCAAAAAGATCATTTTTTGATAGGAAAATCAAAATTTCGCGCATTTCTGAGTTACTTTTCTGAAATCCACACTCGGATTCCAGTACTATGGTTATTATTCCATCTAGGAACGTTAAAATATTTTAATAACTTAAAAAAAAAATTCCGTCATTTTGACCTTGAAGTGAGCAATTTCGTATAAAGGCTTGTATGGAGTTCGACCACGCGGTCATCGCTTTAAGCGTTCTAACTCTTTTTAACAGGGGCAATGTCAACATCCACACGCGGTTTTGGAAAGACTGGAGTCTAGTAAATATTCTGGTGGGAAATTTGCTATGGTTCGAGCGAAAAAAACCTCCGTCATTTTGCACTTTTCAGCCGCACGATGCTTCGACTAAGTGTATTATGGCTTCCTCCTTTGGTCGGCATCGTGTTTACGTTGGCTTGCTCATCTGTCAGTGCATGGCCTTGCGGTGAGAGCGAGGGAAATCATAAAGAAATCGGAAATCGCGGCTATCAAGGAAACCTCGCGCTTCAAGGTTGAATAAACAAGTAAGAATTTTTATATCGTGCTGTAGCGTTTACCGAAGTCATTAAAAAAATCCATTTGAAGTCCGCCACAGATCGGTTTTAATTTTCCATACGTACTGAGTTTGAAGTCAAAGAATTGCTTCGCGTATTTACGAGATAAAACTGATGACCACAAAGTGACGTCATATCACTTGACATAGTAACTTCAAGGTCACAAGAGATAGCAACTAATTGATTTTCAATCTGTCACAACTCGTTTTGTAGTTTATTATTAACAAGAACTCTACGAGTTGTGAAACCGGGCTTTTAATAAGCGTACATACGAAATTAAGAATTCGAAGCATAGCTAGTAGTGTAACTGCTCCACCATCGAAGATTCACTGTGACATTGTAGAATCCATTGACTGTTTATTCTTCATTTCGTATTGTAACAGGAGGCTTTTAATGTAGCTGTGAAAAGTGAAAAACGGCGGGAAAACCATTATCACTAAGTTCACGCGATCAATATTTCTCGTATTTAAATATGGTATTCAAGAGTGAAGGTTTTGTTTCCGTATGCAAACGCAAACGACGAACGCAAGTTGGCTTGACACAGAAGAGAATCTCTCCAACGCTGCCCTTCACAAAATCATTGTTAAAAGTAAGCTTCACCACCAAACACTGAAAATCGAATTATTGGATATGGAATAGACCAGTCTGAAGTGTCGGTTATATATAACTGGCCATTTAGTGTCACAAAGAACGTAAAACTAGCAATGTTCCAATTCAAGATAAATCACAACATACTTTATACTAAAGACAAGCTAAAGAAAGCCAACTTAGTATCAGATGATTCTTGTTATCTTTGTAAAAATGAAAGTCATACAATTGTGCACATGTTTGTAAAATGCCCCCTAGTCGTTTCCTTCTGGAAAAACTTCCACTTATGGTGGTTACAAAATACGAGGGAAAATATACACCTGTCTGAAGTTACCCTTCTATATGGACCTATCCATCCGCTCAAGTACCAACAAGTGCTAAGCGTAGCACTGCTGATAGCAAAATATTTTATTTACAAATGTAGTTTAACAGAAGAACCTCTAACTTTTCAGGTTTTCAAATTACAATTTCATGACAACACCATGGTTGAAAGATATATAGCTGTAAGAAACAAAACTAAAAATATTTTCAATGAAAAATGGAAACCTTTTATTTCAAATAACTTTATCCCAGCTATTGACTAAACTTAGCACAGCAATTAGTTTTTTTTTTTTTTTTTTTTTTTACTTTGTATTGTATCCAGTACGTATTTAATTAGTATTTGATTTTTGTGTAAAGCTTAATAATAGTAATAAAAAAAAAAAAAACACGAGGTGAGACCACATCAAACGTGAGTTGGAATGAGTCGAAGACGATAGCATATATGAGGCTCTTCTTACATATTTTGATAGTAAACCACTGAAATGAAATTCCTGACCTGTAGCGGCGCTTGTCCACCACGGACCGAACAAAATTCATTGACGCACAGACAACAGATTTTCCTTCTTTATTGTCATAGCATATCGTGAAACTGAAAATCAATTTACAACATAAGAAAGAGGAAAATGACGAAACGAAACATATCAAGTAAAACAAACTTACATTATTGCCGGATTTGGCGAGAGTTCCGATCGATAACGATTTCTTTCTTTCTTTTCGAGGAACAGATAAATGGACCTTCTAAACTTAACTTGCATGCACGAGTGATTGCAAAGACTGATAAAAGGTTTCAAATGACGTAGTAGCGTGCGTGATGGATCACCTTCCGTGACCGGAAAAACGACTGCAAAACAAATCATAACTGGACTCTCTTGCCTGAGGGCACTTACAAGACCCTTATGGCCCGATTTCACTACTCAATGACCAGCCGCATGGCTTAGAAACGGGCGCCATATTGGACTCTACAGCATTTAAGGTCGTCACTCAAATGAATAAATCTATTGTTTCACGATCAAACAAGAGTACACCGTTGACAGGCGAAAACCATTTTCGAAGATGTCTGGATGTGATAAGTCGGGTTCGAATCACGCAACAGTGATGGCTCAAATGGACTAGAGTTCTTGTTCTATAAATATTTGACATTCCTACTCCATTACAGTCGTGTCATTATTACAGTGGAATCTTGCCTGTGGTCTCAGTGAGTGTCTGTGGTCATATTGACCGGTTTCTACTAGTGGCTTAAATTTCATTATTTTACATCGTCAAAGAAGGCCGGGTTTAGTCAAGGTCGTCAAGATAATTTTTACCATCGTCAATGTTGGACAGATGTAATATATGAATGATAATTTACACCTTTCAGTCAAAAACTATCTTTTTGTACGTGTGCCTTCAAACCTCGAAGTTATTCTCCCATGGCACTGTTTATTATCAATAAACTGAATAAAATATTATAAAGTGATAGTGCAAAACAGTTTTGGGAAAAACAGGTTTGTTATAAAACCTTGGAACAGATCACTTCGGGGAGTCTCACATGTCACACTGATACATCCGTGCATTTGTCCTCTGTCACAATATAGGGCACTCTACTCAATTAAAAGAAAAAAACGAGCATATAAAGAACGGCAAACGAAGACCGAAGAGTTACTCATACGGCTATACGCTTTATAATAATGTTATCCTTTCGGTCCTGGTCCTACGAAGTTTGTTTTCAAACATTCTTCTAATCGGTTTCGGTTGACCTCTACTAACGTGTTTCAGCTTTTAGCAGTTCCTGTTTTTCTGCCTCGATGATTTCAATTCAGTGGCCAATTGCATCATTTTTCGCTGACTTCATTCCCTCCCACTTAGAAACAGGAAATATACATCGCCACCGTTTTAATCTGAATGAAGGAAGACACGTTATCAAGGGAATTTTAAAGCATCTGCGCATTCAACTTACCAAGCAGCAAAAGAGATAAGGTGAGGATCCCTATATATGACGTGGGTGTGTCAACACTCTCTCCGACACTGTAACTGTACTTTCTCTTTTTTATAAGTTTCATTATTCAGATGTAAAGCTTATGGTAGCACCAAAGTTAAAAGGCGGAATTTTGCAATAAGTATCCTTTGCCTTAGCAATAAGTATATACTTAATTACTGGAACACAACGGCTTCGCTTAAGCGGCTCTTCCTTTTCATCATCCAATGAGTATATATCTATGTCCATAAGCATCTACTCCGAACCAATAAAAATTTAACCTCACGAAATATGCACGATACGGGTTATGCGAGTGGTTAGTACGCAAAAAGCCGGCATTTCAAGCAGGTATATGTTACGATCAACGTAAGGACACCGAGCATAAACATAAACTCAACAACTTTAATGGCGGCGAGCAAAGACCACGAGGTCTGGTTACATCAACAACAAGTCACGTGATACATAAATGTATGCTAATTTATGCGGTATCACAACATCTTCCCCTTTGTAAAGAAAGTGTCTCAAATTAGTCTTGCAAATTGCGACCGAGTCTCTTAGCAAAACAAACAACAACAATGTTCAAAATAAAGTTTCTAACAAAGTATACAGTCTAAGTCGCAAAGTCCTGAAAACGGGCTGGTGGTTTGACAACACGACCACTCCTTGTAACAGTAGGAGGGGATGCAACTTCCACATGTTCAGCAGCAGCAGGTTTCACAACAGGTGGGGGGTCTGTTTGTAGTACTGATTGCAGAGGCTCAGCTACTGGTTTCACCACGGGGTGGAAATCTGACTGCGGCACTGATCGCAGCTGTCGGCGATTTCGTCGGTAGGTTCGACCACCTGATACGACCACATAAGAACGCGGGCCAATCATTTTCTTGCAAACTGCTTCTGACCAGGTAGATTCCTTTGGCTTCTTCATCCTGACAGTTTGTCCAGGTTGCAACTCAGGTAATGATGTACCCTTCAGGTTGTAGTGGAAAGCCTGCTTTCGCTTAGAGTTAATCAGTTTATCTTGCACATCCTGTGGGGGAACTGACTTAGGCTCTAGTTGTTTACTTGACAGCGGTAGCAAATTGCGAGTTCTCCTGCCAAACAACCTTTGCGCTGGTGATGAACCAATCTCTGTAGGCGTGTTGCGGTAGTCTAGCAGGGCCAGGTATGGGTCCAACTTTCCACGCACGGCCTTCCTCATGATGTTTTCACAGATTTTCACTGCACTTTCAGCCTTTCCGTTACTTTGGGGATTCCGTGGAGAGGAAGTGATGTGTTGAAAGTGCCAGTCACTTGCAAATTGGTCAAACTCTGCAGAAGCATATTGCGGTCCATTGTCAGAAATGACAATTTCTGGAATTCCATGCCGGCTAAATTGCATTTTTAACTTCTCAATAACAGTTTTAGAATCTATCGTGTTCAACTTATCCACCTCGAAGAAAGACGAATAATAATCAACTGTGATCAGGTACTGGCGGTGATCAAACAGGAACAGATCGGTGCCAACCTTTTGCCAAGGCCTTGAAGGGATTTCATGCGGCATTAGCGGTTCTCGAGGCTGTGCTGGCTTGTATGAATTGCAGATATCACACTTGAGAATGAAATCTTTTAACTCGGCATTCAAACGTGGCCAGTAAAACACTTCTCTGGCTCGTCTAAGGCAGCCCTCAATACCAAGATGGGATGAGTGGACCTTTTCCATCATTTCCTTTCTTAACTTGACAGGCACAATGAGGCGCTCGCCCTTGAACAGCAAACCATTTTGGGCTGTGATTTCATCTCGAAACTGGAAGTATGGCTTGACCTCAGCTGGAACTACATCCGGAGTGCTAGGCCAACCTTCTAAGACAATGGACATGAGGATCTGAAGGGTGTCATCTGAGGCGGTGCCCTCTTTGAATTCCTTCACTCGTGCTTCTGAAATGGGAAGATCCTCCACAAGTACTATCTCCTCTAACTCATTGCAATACTCGGTCTGTGTGGGAGGTTCATCAAGATAGGCTCGGGACAGGGGATCAGACATGACCATCAAACTGCCTTTTTGGTACTTTACATCGAGGTTGTAGCGCTGTAAGCGCAGCAACATCCTCTGGAGACGCTTGGGAGCAGAGCCAAGATCCTTCTTAAAGATAGCTTCAAGAGGCTGATGATCTGTTTTAACGTGCACCACATCTCGACCATACAGGTACGTATCAAACCTCTCACAAGCAAAAACAACAGAGAGAAGTTCCTTCTCAATCTGAGCGTAGCGACCCTCTGCTGGAGTTAGAGCTCTTGAGGCAAATGCAACTGGCTGACCCTCCTGAAGTAAGGAGGCGCCAAGTCCACTGAGAGACGCATCACTTTCAATTGTGACTTCCCGATTAACATCATAAAACTTCAACACTGGAGCTTCACAAACAAGACTCTTGATAGTTTGGACAGCTTCATCATGAACAGACAGCCAACACCATTCAGCATCCTTAAGCTCCTGTCGCCGTAATGGTTCGCAGACACTGGACAGGTTTGGTAAAAACTTTGCTAGGTAAGTAACCATGCCAAGAAATCTTTTCAAGGATTTGACATCTGTCGGGACAGGCATGTCACGTATGGCACGAACTTTGTTTGGGTCAGTCACGACACCATCAGCTGTGAGTAAATGGCCCATGAATGGTACACGTGATAGGCGAAGCTTAATCTTCTGAAGATTAAGTGTCAGATTCAACTCACGGCATCTTTGTAGAAAGGCGGTTAAATTCTGATCATGATCCTTCACTGCTTCATCAACTGTGTCCCCAAATCCACAAACCAGGAAATCATCGGCGATTACTTCGACACCTTGGAGACCCTCAATGGCTTCATGCATCTTCCGCTGCCAAATCTCGGGCGCAGAACTTATGCCAAATGGCATCCTCAGCCAACGGAAACGGCCAAAGGGAGTATTAAATGTGGTAAGGTAACTGGCGTTCTCAGTCAGTTTAACCTGCCAAAACCCACTCTTTGCATCCAAAACACTGAAAACCTTAGCATTGGTGAGACGAGAGGTGACATCTTCCACTGTTGGCAAGGGATAGTGAGAGCGCTTAATGGCAGTGTTCAAATCCTTGGGATCCAAACAAATTCGAACTGATCCATCCTTCTTAGGCACTGCTAGGACACTGGATACCCAATCAGTTGGCTCAGTAACAGGAGTAACTATCTTGTCAGCAACCATCTTGTCAAGCTCTGTCTTCATTGCTTCCTTCTTAGGAACAGGCACTCTTCGTGGGGGGTGAACTACAGGTTGAACATCCTTGTTGAGCTCAATGCTGTATTCTCCAGGTAAACAGCCAATACCTTGAAACACATCAGCAAAAGGACTTAGTACAGGATCCTTTGTGACATTCTCAGAAGCTGCCAACTCTATCTTTGGAGCTGCAACTACATTATTGACAGGGGTATCAACACCAGGCACCATTATCTTCACAAGACCCATGCCTTGTGATGACTTCAAACCAAGCAAAGGTGTAACTTCTTGATCAACAATAACAAAGTTAAGTTCATGCTTGCTACCTTTATGTTCCACTTTCAGCCTTGCTGAACCAAGAGCCTTTCGCTTTGAGCGATCATGCATAACTAGTGTGATATCCTTAGGAACAATGTTAACTTTACTGTAATCCTTAGTTGCCCGGATGTAATCCTGCAGTGGTAAGATATTTGCAGAAGAACCAGTGTCAATTTGAAATGTTACTGATGCTGAACCATTCAAAGTGAGAGAAACAAGAGCTTGATCTTTACCACTGACACTATGAACGTAAAAGACTTCTTCTTGCTCAACCATGTGAACTTTTGCATCTTCAGACTTGCCTCGGCACTTGACTGCGAAATGGCCTTCTTTGCCACACTTTTTACATTTCTGACCTGAAGCTGGACACAATTTCCTATCCAATGCATGTGAACCACCACAAAACAAACACTCTTTAATCTTGGAAGGAGCCTTGCTGGGAGGTTTGCGACGCGATCCTTTCCCGCGCTTGGGCTTCGAACTTTGCCCCACTGCATTAATATCTTCGCTAGCTGAAAATTCTTCTGAGATCTCTGTCGCTCGCGAGTGAGTAACTTGACTTGCTTTGATAGTTTCGATGGCCTTATTCAGGTCGAGGTCTCGCTTTCCAAGAAGCTTTTCACGAACTCTGTCATCCTTTACACCAAGAATTAGCCGGTCGCGAACGAGCGATTCACGCAACGCGCCAAAACCACATGACTCTGAAAGCTTCATCAATGCAGTTATGTAACTATCAAGCGATTCATTTGACAATTGCTCACGTTTGAAGAACACGTATCTTTCGTAGGTTTCGTTACGTGCAGGGACACAACGCTCCTCGAACTTTTCCAAAACTTTGTCAATTTGTAGAGCATCCGCCGAACGTTCCCATTGAAAGGTTTCGTACATGTCCATTCCTTCTTTGCCGATCACATTTAACAACGAAGCCACCCGAACTTCTTGTGCTTTCTTGTGAATCCCCGCCGCTAGCTCGTAAAATTTCCATTCGCGGCGAAAGGATTTCCAGTTTTCTCCCTGGTGTAGACGGTCGGAAAGATTCAGTGGGAGAGGAATTTTTGCGGTAGTGCTAACCGCAGCCATACTTGAACTGTACTTGTGAAAACGTGCAACGATCCAACCGCTCGAACGCAAACTATAGACTTCAGCGAGCCTACCAATCACGGAAGAAGCGTTAGACTTGAAGACTTCCAAGCTGGGAAGTGATCCTTGATAATTTGGTCTAAATCCCGCGATCTGACACCATGTTACGATCAACGTAAGGACACCGAGCATAAACATAAACTCAACAACTTTAATGGCGGCGAGCAAAGACCACGAGGTCTGGTTACATCAACAACAAGTCACGTGATACATAAATGTATGCTAATTTATGCGGTATCACAACAGTATACCCTGGGAAAAGGCACTTAATTCAACTCTTGATTTGTAAGTAAAAATGAAATAAGAATAATAAGTGTTAGGTGCACATTATTATTCGATATTATTTTCACAGTTTTATTCGTGATCCATATAATTGACCCAAATACAGGCACGTCAGTGAGTGCACACTTAGTAGACTTAAGATCAACACTTATACAATTCTTGGACAAGAAGAAAAACCTTTAAAGGATACTGAATTGATTTCTGAAGAGACTGATGTGCTGTGTCAGCGAATAAATAGAGATTGTTTCGCTGCGTTCACACTAGGGCGAAACGTTTATTCTGATTACGAAAGAAACACGTTTCATTATCAAAAGTATTCACATCAGGCGGTGCATTGCGAGGATCATGCTCCGGAAGCACGTTTATTCTAAGCATGATTGAAACGACCTCATGATAACGAGTTATACTGTGTGGCGCTAATGGATTGCGGATGGGTGATTTTTTGTGTTTTGCGGGAAGTCGTGTTTAACTAGAATTACAACATTTTCGTTCTTTGAGTACATGTAATCGAAATAGGGGTGCAGATGTAAAACACGTTAGTCGGTGTCACTCCATTACAATTACATCTTGCGTACCACTTGATGCATTATCGCGCACGTGTTCAGTCAGATCGCTGACATTTTCTTAACGAAAGAGACGTTTTAGTAAATGGGCACCAACGTGAATTTACATTACGTGTGATTGGTGACATTTTGTATAGTTCGACCGTGGAGTAAATTTTTGCGGAGAAAAGTTTTGCAGGATTTTTTTTTTTTTTTTTGTTTTGCGGATCGTGAAAAAAACAGCAAAAATCACAACAATTAGAATCCGCAAAAATTTAGTACACGGTATGTATATGCATTTAACAATATATGAAGCACATGTTTTAAGCGCGTAGAATTTATGAATGAGGCATGTACGGAGACATCCATCAAACGACGTGGCCTTTTTACGCTCGCAGCAGTCCTATTTAACTCAGATACCGGTTTGTTTCTCGATGTGTGTTGTGGAACATTTTGCCTCGCTTTCCTGTGCTTCAACTGCACAGGTGACTATTGTAACGCTCACTGAATTGCATGTATCCAAATAAAAGACGAAAATGTTGCAATTCCTGCAAATCGTAAAAAAAATAATTCCCAACACGCAAGAAAAAACTGAACACTCTTTCCCAATCGCAAAAATTAGTTCCCGCAAAATCCAAAAAATCGCCCATCCACAAAAATTTAGTGCCAAACGGAAGAAGGAATTACGAAACTTTAAAGGTATTTAAAAAATCGTAGGGGATTCCCAACGCGTAACCTTTGACCTATACGTCAACATTCTCCAATCAACTGTCACCAATGATATGAGGATACTAAGAGGTTACCGGATACGCGCGCGCTGTAGTCGGGGATTAAAAAAAAAGGAACTCAGCGAGAAATTTCTCATGGAAGATCCGTGGAACGGTGTGTGTCAGCTTGAGTATCAAGTTTTCGTACGTAGTGCGATCGTCTACAGACACGTCGAAAGACCCAAGTCCCGAAGCTATGTTCACTCAATGACATCAACAATACACGAGCATTGAAGATTCAAGATTTAGCTCTCTTCAGATTAGCACTGAAAAGCTTTTCGTCGAAACTGAACGATAGATTAAAATCGATATTACAAGAAGCTGCGGAACAATAATTCGACACTTTCTTCTCGAATTCTACCACGCGTGATCAACGAGTTAACTTTAGCAAGACCCTGCCGCCGCTATAAATGATCACCGGACTACGTATTTTCGCTCAGAGCATCTCGTCATAATGTGCTTAAATTAAAACGCCCTTTGATCGTTAGAAAGGAGACGCACTGGGTAAAGAGTATACCTTAACTTTCTTAACTAATCTACCGTTTAACATAACCACCTGGCTACCGTCACTACGGATCACTGAATATAAATATCCGCGTTAAATGTATGTATTAAAGTTGCAGAGACTATACAGTGAGTCTACACGATAGTTGATGGAACTGATGTTGTCAGAGAAAGAGCAAATGAAACATTTTAATTTTCAAAACTGACCATGATCTGAAAAGAATTGTGCAACTTTAAGCTATAATGGCGGACTCGTGCACCATTGCATCAAGATAATAGGTTCGATATAAAGGTGATTAAAAAACAATATTTTAACCTGCCACTTTTTGGCACGTCATGGTAACTATGTTCTTCGATAGTTCAACAAACGCAACGGAGGAATGAAACTTTCTTTTCTTACCTTGGATTAACTAGGTTCAGTGGTGAACAGGTGGGCGAAGAAAGTACATTTTATTTTTGCCCAATTTCCCTCTTGCTTTATCTTCGCAGATAATTTTTCTTTTAATGTACGATTTATTTATATATTTATAAGTTACATTTAATATCTACACTGTATATGCGCTACATTTACATGTTTATTAGTTAATTTCATTCACGTTTCTACTCTATCAGTACATCAACATACAGTATTACCCAACGAGGGTACGTAGTCAGCTACCCTTAGCTTGCAGAGTATTTACCGTGGTCTTTGTTTGGTCGACCGAAGGATGAAAAATAATTAATAACTCGAGAAAACTGATCCTTTGGTGGCAGGAGTAAAGCGAGATAAGAAGTCAGTGCAGTCTCACCATTGATTCATTCATCCCAGTTTACTGCCTGATTGAAGTATAATTTTATATAACCTCTTCAGTTTATATATCACAGAGCAGGTTGCCTTTGAACGCGATTAACTGCTTTTCAAGTTAGTTTATTCATCCCATCTTTGGGGGGGGGGGGGGGGGACATTGGGGTTTGCGTTGTTGCAGTGTTGCTCGGTTTTTATTGCGGTATTTCGGTGAATAAAATCCCACATTGCGGTATTGCGGTGATCTCAAATCCTGCGGTGTGCGTTGTTTGTGTTTTAAACCTCCGGTGCATGTTCAGTAAAACGAAATTATTTGCGGTGTTGTGGTTTCTAGACCCTTTCTAGTGTTGGGCCCTCAGTACAATAATCGTCTACTTTTGTCGTCCTTGTCAGAACTATATTTAGCTTATATATCTTCGTTAATCCGTGTTTTTTCATAAAAGCCATACCTTTGTTAAACCTGTGTTTAATTTGTAACACAGTATAGTCAAATACTATTGTCCAGTCAATATTTTATGCTTAAGCAGCCAATCGCAAGCCGTTTTAATTTAAACATATTGCGGTGTCGGTGTTTCGTCAACTTTTCGTGCGGTGATGCGATGTTCTTAGATTTTTTTTTTGTGGTGTTGCGGTATTCAGAGTCCCCCAATGTCCTGTAACGTTAAGAACACAGACAGCATAAGTATTAGGAAAAGTTTTATATTTCCTTAATCCACAGAAAACAAAGTGGCGTCCACTCCCGGGTGTCCACTGCATGATGCCTATGTTTCGATAAATCAATCGTTATTTTCATGATCATACTGTCGATCCCATTAACGTTGTTCAAGAAAAAAGAAGTTTACAAGTTAACAAAACAATTAAATATTCAATTTCCTCGCGCGGGACCTTGAAGTTGCATAATAACACGTAATAATAACACTGTTTTGAACTACCCGCCGTGGCCATTTTCTACACGTTTTCAGCTGCACGTTCCAATGGAATAATTCAGTTTCCACACGCGCGTAATTTGAATGTTAATGAGGCACGTGACTTTTGTTAACTTGTAAACGTCTTTTTTTCTTGAACAACGTTAATGGGATCGACTGTATATCTACATGTATATGCACAATTTTATGTCAATGCAGCAAACTTTGCTTTTCCGTTTTGGCTGATTTTAATTCTGATCCAGTTGTATTAATAGCCATGGCACGTAGACGTGTAACCTTTGCCACAAACGTAAAATTTCAAAATCCGGTTAATTGTATGGTGTTTGACATCATGACAGCCAGTGATTTCGGACTCTGAGCAATGACCAATTACATGTAGTTGAAGAAAAGTGTTGACATAAGGAGCATGTTAGCCGCCAATCAGCTTGAATCTGCCTGTCACAGATCGGTTGAGATAAATATAATAAATATAATTATAGCTCGCTAGATCTACTGTATCCACTGATATTGCTTCCAAGGCTGTCAAGAATATGAATGAATAACAGTCATTTCTAGCTGTTGCTATATGCAGGTTGTATATTTCGTATATTTCTTTAATTTGTTAAATTTAAACTATTGAAATAAAAATGATGATAATGATAATGTTGAGGTACAGTAAGCTACAGCGAGCCGTCATAAACAAGCTCACTAAAGAAATAGGGGCGATGGGTTTCAAGCCCGGGGGGGGGGGGTGGGGGGGAGGGTACTTGGGTCAACTTTTGCTTTGCTGGGTATGTCCCGCTGGTCTCTCAGAGCCCCTACCTTATTATAGTCTATTCTGTGGCCAATTATAGACCCCATCTTAGTCACTTTTGAGTAAATGTAAATTTCGCAATCCCAACTTAGTCACTTTTTTTAACGCGAATCTTCCCATTTTTACCCCCCCCCCCAAAAAAAAAGAATACTTTCCAGAATTTTCTTTCCCCAAAAAATCCCGACAATTTGCAACCCCATTCTAGTAACTCTATTGAAAATGCAACCCCATTATAGTCAATCCAGTCGTGAAAATGCGACCCCATCCAGCGGCACATCCCCATTAGCCCATTACTAGGAAGTACCCCCCCCCCCCCCCGGGTTTCAAGACTTTCAACTACTTCAGGTTAAGACGACGGTGCTCTCCTTCTCCTCCTGTTTTAACGTGTTAACATTTGGAAGGCCTTAGTCTGTACTGTTTCACGCATTCCACTGCGTTGGTTAACACAAGAATTGATTTTGCTAAGACTACATGTAAGGATCAACTAAATAAACCGAACATGCAACACAAGCTAGACTTGCCATGTTTTGAGATGTGCAGAATTTCCAGTCAAGTTTTAAAGTTGTTGGATCTTTTTGGTTTCTTGGATTGGGATCTTGTCACAAAACGTTAGTCGCCATGGACCAGAATGAGATTTCAACAGTGGAGCTGGACTGGTCACTTTGAAAAGTTCAAAACTTCGAAAGCCAAGGATACTTACGCAATGAACATGGCCGCCGTGACGTCATGTGAAAACACTCCATAGAACAAACAACACAACAATGGACCCTAGCCCATAAAATAATAGAGCTGCGTGATATACAGGTCCAATGAAATTAGACATTATTGAGAGCTGCGTGGTATCTGCATTTACATGTCTATATACTAGTCTGCAAACAGCATAGGGAACCCACGCGTTTATCAAGAATGATCATAGAATAAAGTTACAAATGGACTTACGTGATGTAGTGTTTCATTCCAAATGTGCCGTTACTTTTGTGCTGTTGAATAACCGGTGTTGAATAACTGAAATCAATTTCTGCCGGGATTTTTAGTAGCTTGAAATAGTATTCAAAGGTGACAGGAAGAACGCTATATTTCATTATTTTGATTTGGGTTTTTCCCTGGCTTCAAGTGTATAGGGTAACAAAGGGGGGGTCACGATCCCGTTTCACGCACCTTTTTTTTACGCAATTCACGCGTCACATATTCGTAAAATTTCTGGTTCCGTAAAAGGATATTAGTTCCTAAATTCACGAATCAGGTTTTCATTTTACTAACTTTCACGCTTCACGCACTGATTTTTGCCCTGATCACGCGTCACGCATAAACCCTTTGCCATCCTCAGTGTAGTGTTAATGGGAGATACAAACTCACCGTTTCGGTTGTTCCACAGGGAGCCCACACAAACTGTGTGACCGTTGTTGGTATTTTTAAATTTATAGGAAATGTATGGGAATATCGAAAAGTTTCACTTATCGTAATATACTGCGATGAATATTTACATACAAGATCAAAATAAATGTATTTTTACCTGAAATGTTGTGTGGTGTCATTCTTGTAGCTGAAAACGGCGAATTTTAGCGATTTGAAGGGTTTTGCATCGGACGTTTACCTGAGCGTATAGTAGAGAGACAAGGGAGGAAAGCTCGATTTTGGACCTCTCCAGCGCCGAGCCGATTTTCACCAAGAAATTCCCATCGCACGGCTTCCAAACCCCGCACCAGGCAAGCTGAAATCTAGAGGTTTCTTCTCGTACCATTACATTCAAAATCCGTCCAAAACTCGAAGCGCTAGACCCCAAATAATATCGAGAAATCCAGCATTCGAAGCTCAAAAACACCGCGGCTGGTAAAATGTGTGCGGCGTCCAACAGTCACGCCGTTTGCTCCTTTCTGATTGGATGATAACAAACAATGCCCTTTCATAAATTCGACTCGCGGGAGGGGAAGCAGGGGCAAATAATCAGCAACGAACTTTCTACTAACCAGACTAGGGTGAAGCGAATGGCGTCTTGCTGGGCTCATTCCATCACGCGCCGTTCGCTTCACCCCGGGATAGTAAGTGTAAAGTTCGTTGCTGATTATTTGTCCCTGCTTCCCCTCCCGCAGGACGAATTTATGAAAGGGCATTGTTTGTTATCATCCAATCAGAAAGGAGCAAACGGCGTGACTGTTGGACGCCGCACACATTTTACCAGCCGCGGTGTTTTTGAGCTTCGAATGCTGGATTTCTCGATATTATTTGGGGTCTAGCGCTTCGAGTTTTGGACGGATTTTAAATGTAATGGTACGAGAAGAAACCTCTGGATTTCAGCTTGCCTGGTGCGGGGTTTGGAAGCCGTGCGATGGGAATTTCTTGGTGAAAATCGGCTCGGCGCTGGAGAGGTCCAAAATCGAGCTTTCCTCCCTTGTCTCTCTACTATACGCTCAGGTAAACGTCCGATGCAAAACCCTTC
>JAJGOT010000769.1:105000-205000 GCA_022457155.1 Cladopsammia gracilis | reverse complement strand
AAATTTGCAATTTTGGAAAAACACATTTTAGTTTGGAACACTTAATGTTGAAAAAATACCTACATTAGCAATGCCCTTAATCTAAGGTTTCGGGTGACACTATTTGGTGCATATGGCGCATTTTTTCTTGGTTTCAAAATCAACAAACCAGTTTAATTTCCTTTAATCAAACTAGGCCAAACCAAATAAAATAATGCAGAAATACACGACAAGATAGATGATTGTATCTGTTATCTTCAAGCATGTTCTAACTAATCGCAACAGAGAGGACATGGACCAAAAATACTAACCTCTACTGCTGGTTGTGATGCTATCCTTACCTTATATGTGATGTCACAGCTTCAAATGTCACATGTATGCACATATTGTTCTTATGATAATGTCACGAGAAGCGAAAATAATTTCTCTTTAAACTCTCCCTGGCAAAATGTATTTTTTATGATATACAGAACGGAGCGGGGATGCTTTAAGTGGTGTCCGTTGAAAATGAAACAGTATCAAAACAAGAAAAGCTTTGAATACAATAATATTCAATGCCATCGTTTTTTGAACGCTCAAGTCAGTGAATGTCAAAGATAATTCCGGCAATGCATTTCAAATTGACAACCCTTTAAGCCCCAGTAGTGATCAGTACAAAATTTCACCTTGTAATATTAATACTAAATCAATAAGAGAGGTCATGAGAATTAAGGATATGATCTCCTAAGGTGAATCCAGCTAATGTTTTAAAGATCGAGACCAGTAAGGCAAATTTGTCATTTGACATTGGGACTTAACGTTTAAGCAGGATCATGATTATTTTTACCTCTTGTAGTGTTGACTTGTAGTTTTGTTTTAACTTCCTAGTTACATGTACCTTGGTCAAGAGTGATTACAGACAGCTTATAGAGTCAGAGGAGCAAACTTGTGCAATTGGAGATTCCGTCGGACAAAGTTTTATGACCTTTTGACTGTGGTGCTCATTTCACTCATCAGAATGCCAGGATATCGTTTAGCAAATCCTGACAAGGCGAAGATTGATGCCAAGTACTTTTGCAGTCACTGTAAACTGTTGTTGAGAGAGGCAATACAGACAAGCTGTGGACATTTCTATTGTCAATCTTGTCTAGGAAATCTCATTCAGTAAGTCTAGCTATAAATTAAGCGAATTAAATGTGCTTGAAATATTAAAAAGTTTGGTTTAATTTCCAGGCTTCTATTACGAACCTAGCAGAAT
Organism: Cladopsammia gracilis; assembly: GCA_022457155.1. Taxonomy (NCBI): domain Eukaryota; kingdom Metazoa; phylum Cnidaria; class Anthozoa; order Scleractinia; family Dendrophylliidae; genus Cladopsammia; species Cladopsammia gracilis. The sequence continues at coordinate 203,784 of JAJGOT010000769.1, read as the reverse complement.
AAATAGTATTTTAGTGTGCGTCTGCAAATCCCAGAGGTCAAAGGCAAGGGCCGTTTGCTTCAATAGCTCAGTTGGTAGAGAAGCAGCCTGCAAAGCGGGAGACCGCGGCTTCAAATCCCGGTCAGACCCCTACACTGTAACTTAAGGGTCCAGGGTCTGTGTTTCAGTTAAGATGATCTCGTCATACGTCGAAGACGTTAATGAGCACCTTATTGAAATTGGTAACAAGATTTCTGTGTTTAAGGTCTTGTCAAATCATTTCTTAATTCTCTTGTTTTGTGGCTACTGTAGTATTATCCTCACAAGTGCTATTTAAAGTGGCTATAACCCCAAAAAGCTTTTTTTTCTTAAAAAAAAATCTTACTATTTTTCTGAACAAAATGCCACAAAAAATTGTGATTTTGCTTAAAACCCTGATTCTTTTTTGGCCCGCCAAAGTTATGAAAAATTGCCATAATTTGTTCCATTACCTAGTACAAGGTCTGGGTCGAGTGACGTCATGGAAGGAGATGGATTTTTATCATCTCAAGCATTTCCAGTGACTTGTTGCTGCGAAAATAGCTCTGCGAAAATACCAACGACTTGTGTTGCCTACGGCGGCAAAAATATTTCGAACCCAAAGACAGGTAGTGGGCTTCATAAAATACCTTACTTTGACGATGACCGCGTTGAAGCCAAAAAGCGTTGCAAGAAATGGGTCGATTTTGTGAACGTACAGTAGTGTCTAGATACCCGGCAACCGGGAAGAGTTTTCAAAATACTAGATACTTAGTAGTCTGAAATTTTTATCAAGTTTCCACGAAATATCTCGTTTAATTCTTCTGAGAATAGTCAATCTTTGTTTAGAAATCTCGAGCGATTTCAAACATTATCTTGGCTTCGAAGTTAAAGAAACTGTTGAGCTTGGGCACACTATAAAATCTCGATGGTTGTGACACTTAGAAAAAATTTGTGCTGACTCACCAAGTCAACTCCCACTGGAATATCCCACAATAATTATCACTGAAACCTCTCGAGATGGTTTTGTTTTGTAATGGAGGAATTCCCCGAGCTGTAGAATCTCGACTGACGGGCAGGGTTTTCAAAATACTAGATACCCGGCAGTCTGAAATTGTCATTTAACTCTCCTGAGAATAGTCGATCTTTGTTAAGAAATCTCAACTTGGAAGCCAAGATAATGTTTGAAATCGCTTGAGATTTCTTAACAAAGATCGATTATTCTTAAGAGAGTTAAATGAGATATTAAGTGAAAATTCGATGAGAATTTCAGACTGCCGGGTATCAAGTATTTTGAAAACCGTGCCCGTCAGTCGAGATTCTATAGTATGCCCAAGCTCAGAGAATTTGTCCATTACAAAACGAAAACATCATTATTTTAGAATTGCTTGGCATTTCTGAACAAAGATCGAATACTCGCGAGAGGTTTAAGTAATAATTTTTGTGGAGATCGATATTCCCTTGAGAGTTGATCTGACTCGGAGAGCCAGCACAAATTATTTTTTTTTCTAAGTGTCACAACCATCGAGATTTTATAGTGTGCCCAAGCTCGACAATTTCTTTAACTTCGAAGCCGAGATAATGTTTGAAATCGCTCGATATTTCTAAACAAAGATCGACTATTCTCCGAAGAATTGAACGAGATATTTCGTGTAAATTCGATAAAAATTTCAGACTGCCGGGTATCTTGACTGAGATAACACCAGACGACGCCATGGGGAACGTACTTCTGTGACGTCACTCGGTCCCAGCCTTTTTAAAAGCGCGGCGGGAATTTTGAAAAGCCAAACTTTGGCGAGCCATAAAAAATTGGGGTTTTAAGCAAAATCAAAATTTTTTTGCAGCATTTTGTTCAGAAAAATAGTAAGATTTTTTTAAGCAAAAAAAGTTTTTTGGGGTTATATCCACCTTAATGGCAGTAATACTAAAGTAACAATCATGTCAACTGACGAAATTTATAACATACGTTTTTTTTTTGTCTAGAGACCCAGTTCTAAACATAATGGTTTGCTGCGTGGACCATGAACAACTTCGTCCAGATGAGGTATGGCTTTTGATTTTGGTCTGAAGTAAATTTAAATTTGCAAATTAAAAGAAAAGTTTCCAAGTAAGCATGTGCGATGCAGTCCAAAATTGTTATTGTCTATAGCTTTGAAAGGTTGACAGAGTGTAGATCATGGAGTGTAGAGTACATAAACTATAGCTAGTTAACCTCTAATGCACATCCAAGAATAATCAAAGGCTCCTATGAGCCAATTCATGAATACGAAACAACCTTTTTGAACCTTCCCCTCTCCTACGCATTTTGCTCCACCATCCCCATGGGTAAGGCAGGTGACAATCACCGATCGCATTTGGAATGGGTAAATTATATGTGCAAGCCTTATGTACTGGTCAACGAAACTACCAAGAAATGTTTACAACCGATAGATGGAAGGAGGGAAGGATATTGCATACATGTATTTGTTTCCGTTTGCTGTAACTCATTCAACGTTTCCATACTCACGAGTTAAAAACCAAAAACAACTGCTGATTGTCAAATTATGGGTTCGTTTTCTCAGTTGCAAAAGCTATTGTAGGATTTCCATCTTACGTTCTAAGCAAAACGTTTAATTACCAGTTTAAAAATGTAATGATCTATCATTATGTTCTTACCAGGTTTTTGTGGACAAATTTATGTGTCGTGAAGTATTAGCTCTTGTTGTTTCCTGTACATTCATGGAGGACAGGTGCAAATGGAAAGGAGAAGTCAGACATTTAGAGGTATGAGACAACTTTATTTTGTCAGCAAGTCGGCAGTTATCAATATCGAATTTAAGTCTTCTTTCGTTTGCATCATCCTTTACTTTGATTAGATTCTAGATTCTCTTTTTAATTCTTCTAGTTTCTCTTCCTCTCGAATGATTGAAGCTCTAGTCAATACTTACACCAATTAAACGTGTATCTCAAAATATGCACCAAAAGTACTGCTGGAATGTTCATACTTTAGGATTACACCAGACTCAAGAGTTATACATCACACACTAATTATTGTCCGAATGAAAAGACAAAATTTGAGTCAAATTATTTGCTCTTACACTACTTTCAATGTGCTTTAAGTCCAAAAAGATAAAAAACCAAAAAGGCCAGCATGGCACTATAAATTGTGAACAATTTGTAGATAATATATTTGCCATATCACTACATGTGCACGTTTCTAACAAAATTGTTACTTTTTGCGCTCTTTAAACTGATTCAACTGAGGACTTTTGTGGATGTTTTCAGTTGAATCGATCGGTTCCCCCAATCTACTATGTATAACAGGGATTCTGACAGGGTGCGCGGGTGCGGGACCGCACAATTCGGTCAAACCCGCACAATTCCTACAAATCCGCACAATCCCGCACAATACTGAAATATTTGCTTAAAATTTTAATTAAATCAGGTATTTCTATTGATTACCAAGATTTCGAGAACAGTTTTAGGCTATTTTCAGCCCATTTTCCTTCCAAACAATCGAGAAATCCCTCACCTTCCTCGAACATCTCGAGCAGATCGATATAAAAACAACAAGGCGTTCTCTTTGCCGTCCTGGGAACTAGTCTCAGTTTTACTTCTTTCCGACTTCCTACCGAATTTTTCACTTCGCTTTTTAGTTGTAATTTTCCAGACATTATGTCATTTATGGTAGCCGAGGACTGCCACTAAGTTTTCTGGGCATTTTTTTTCTTTTTTAAGCAAATAAAATGCAAATAAAATTAAAAACAAATGCAAATGAAATCAAATGTAAAACAATAAGCAAACTGAAATCAAAGTCAAACTCGATTCAGATTAAAATCAGATTAAATGCAAAACTAAAATGCAAATAAAATTAAAATCAAATGCAAATGAAATCAAATGTAAAACAAAAAGCAAAGTGCAAATCAAAGTCAAACTCGATTCAGATTAAAATTGTAAAGTAAAGTGAAAAGTAAAGTGAAATGAATTTAAAAGTACATCGAATGTGAAAGTAAAACCACATTTAACTTCAAGATAAAACTAAAATGAAATACAGCCAAGAGTGAAATATAAAATCAATTCCAAACGAAATTCGAAAAGCAAGTGAAAGTGAATTTTGCCGTGGCCGAGCGCTGCCACTACCATCATGCTACGCGCGCTTAAATACTTCGATTGACCACTGCGCCTGCGCACAGTTTATTAGCCAATATGGAGGATAATCGAGAGGCAACCTGGATGGAAGATGATAACCTTAAAGAATCCTTGAATCGATATGTCCAGCAAGGTTTGCAAAGATCCGAAGCACTAGATTTCATTTACACTGTTAGGTGGCTCCAAGTAGTTTTTTTTTTTTTGGGGGGGGGGGGGGGGGGGGGGTCACACTTCCCTTTTTGAATGCACTTATGCATAATCTTACTTTAACTCAATGAATCTGAATTTGATACCAGATGTTAGGCTTGGATGAAAGTTTTGGGCGATGCTCGTTTTATGCCAATCAGTGTTTCCATAGCAACGGTAAACAAACATGGCGAAAAACAGTTTTTCCTAATTATCTTTCGATTTTGGGGCTACCTGTGACAAGCGAATAAATGTGCTATAATCTACACAGTGTAGCACACTAAATGGGAAAATTTCAGAGCTATTGGCAGGTTGTAATAATTTAAGTCTGAGGAAACTTTCTGTGGTAATTAAATGATAATTTGTGAGACCTATGGAATGTTTTGACTGCTTATATTTCAAACATGAAAAAATACATGTAAAAAATGTTTCAGCGATTTATTCAAAATCAAACAGTTTAATTTGTTTGAATTTTTCCCATTTAGTGTGCTACACTGTGTAGATTATAGCGCATTTATTTGCTTGTCGCAGGTGCCCCAAAATCGAAAGATATTTAGGAAAAACTGTTTTTCACCATATTTGTTTACTGTTGCTATGAAAACGCTGATTAGCGTAAAAAGAGCATTGCCCAAAACTTTCATTCAAGCCTAACATCTGGTATCAAATTCAGATTCATTGAGCTAAAGTAAGATTATATATAATCGCATTCAAAAAGGAAAGTGTGACCCCAAAAAAACTACTTGGAGCCACCTTAATGTATGTTTTACAGGGTCACGCAAACAGCTGCGAGTTCCTCAAGATCCCCTGTGTGCATCATGAGTGCAGCATGTTGGTGAAAAAAGCTGATCTTCCTGATCATCTGGAAAACGTCTGCATGTATCGACTAGTGGAGTGCGGACTTTGTCATACCCAGATAGCCTTTATTGGGCTGATGGTACTGTATCATAAATGTCATTACAGCTTTCCTTTATAGTATAGTTGGTATGTTGGCTTAGTTGTAAAGCTTGTTCTATATTATACTGTATATAAGCTTGCAGTATCTGAAACATATCCATCTTAGTGTGGTAAAAGGTATTTACATCATATAACGAACCATGAGATTAGAAGTAACGGTCACGACCCGGAGGCCTCATGTCTTGAATAGCCGGCCTTACTTAAGGTGGCTTGACTGTTTTTTTTTGGCGACATAACATCCCAACCTTGAGCAGCTGATACTCCACTGTCTGAGCTCGGTCAGGCAAGCTGCTTAGCACATATACCAGAGATGATATGAACTTTCCAAACAAGTAGATTTGATTGACATCGGTGTTACCATAACAACAATCAGATGATGTCATGGTTTTTGCAATTTTCTCAACATCTAGACCTAAACTTTTAAAATGACTGTATGCCGCTTCGCTTATAGTCTAGATGTAAGTCTTCAAGACTGCAAAGTTTGAAAAAATTCTATGAGAGTGTTTTCGAATAAATTTGGGTTGAATATTTTCCATCAAAAATTTAAACATTCGCATTACTTTCTGTTAATTCATCGATGCCAGCATTTTCCTGACAAATTGAAACGATATTTTTACCATTTATTATTCATGTACCATAAAACTACATTACTTAAAGGTTTCATCTTGTTTGCTTCACTAGATTCTAGTTAATGTGATCAAAAGCAATGTCTTAAATATGCTTATTTTACTCACAAAGGTAACACTTTTGTTAGGAAAGTGTTTATTTAAAAACTAGTCGATGAGCATTGGAGACGCTGATGACTGCACCTAACAAGAAGGAGTCGATCTAGAAACTATGTTGGTGCATTGTCTTAACTGCATGAAGAAAAGTATTAATATTTCCACTGGTAGGAAATAGCAAGGGTTGACAGGCCGCACATTGTCTACCAGTGTGAAACATTAATTAAAAAACCTTTTTATATTTGTTCTCTAACGAGTGCATCTTTTAAGGATTTTCCTTTTTTATATATATTCTTTAACCCATTGACTCCTGAGCATTTTTACGTTTTTGAGCGATTTTCTGTATACACACGCCCCATAGGATTTCGTGACTCCATATTTGGGGTTGCCATCGAAAGTGCTGCTGTTCTAAAACACTGAAGGCTCGAGTTTACTGGAAACGTCATTGTGACGTCGTCATTTTGCTTCGTTGAATTGCAATAAAGACTGAAATATGGTGTTTCTGCGATTTTTGGTAAATTCACAGCCATTTTTCATCTTTAGTAGCTGCCTGATGAGCATCATTAAGCTAGAAGGTAGTTCAGAGTCCACTTTCTCAATGAAGCGAGTTAGGCGTTGTACTTCGTTTACGAATTTGGCTCGTTGCTCGTTGAACTGGAAAAATGTGGTGGAAGGAATTAACCCTGTCAAAAATTCTCGTTATTTCCCAGCATGCAGTGCGGTCGTGATGTTGAAAATCGAGGCAAGGCCAGGATGCACTAGAATGAGAGGCTGTAGCTCGGCCCGGGCGAGGAATAAGAGCAAAAAAAAAAATCACTTCTAAGGTAGGACTAGGACTGAATTTTGCTGTGAATTTTGGGTTTGCAACGATGATTTCAATAAAAAAACTGCAGGCAAAAACATGATTTTTTGTTGCTTTTCTATGACGTTAAAAACGGTCGTTTTTGTTCTTGTCCAAATTCAAACGCTGATATTCTGCAAAAATGACTGACTTTTTTGTGTTTATTGGGTATCTCAATTTTTCTAGTCAACGCTCACAACTGATAGTTAAGGCAATGTTCGCGCGATTGAGAAAGTTGCAATTTTTTAAAGCAGTGGAGTCTTGTACGGCCGGTTTTGGCCGGTGTAGGAGCGAATGGGTTAAATAACGAAATTTTTAAAAGATACACTCGTTAGAGCAAAAATATAAAAGGTTTTCAAATGTTTCACACTGGTAGGGATTGTTTGGCCTGTCAACCCTCGCTTTTTCTTATTGTGGTATCTGCTCCATTGTTCCCAAGAAAGAGGACGAGGTAGTGCTCTACTGATGGATTTGATATACCTTGTTACTTTATCACGCATGGATGTTAAAAAGAAATTCTCACAATTAATTATTTTATTGTAGCTGCATGAAGAGAATGAATGCCCAGCTTATCCAGTTGTGTGTGACAAATGTAATAAAGAGGGCATTCCTCGGGGGAAGGTAGGATAATATATTTTATCTTTCTAGTAGTATGTATTCATAAGTATTCAGGCCTGCCTTGGGTATTCCGCTTGAAATGAACGCTTTTTAACGAAGGATTATAGTTATCAGGCATAGACTGATGCCCCTGAGTTCAAGCCATGAACATGCTCCCCCCCCCCCCCCCCCCCCCCTCAAAAAAAAAAAAGTTATATTTTACTGGACTACTCTGACACATTTTGAATGCCCCAATAATAAACGTAAACTAGAATATCAACTAACCTTAGATAAATACAAACAATTTCCTCATCTCACCTTTGTAAAATAAGGGAGTGAAAGGACTCCAGTTTTGTTGGGTTAGGTTGAAGCTATAATTTTTCAGTCTCAAAAATATGTTTTGTTGTATCTGGTCGATTTGTTTTCCCGGTTCTAATGTGCGTAGTTTCGTTTTGTCCGAGTTTAATTTAACTTAAGTACAGAATGATAAAATAAACTTTAATGTAATTACCATTTTGGCCTGCATTTGTAGTTGGCAGATCATCAGAATCCTGTCATGGGAGACTGTGAAGGAGTTCAGGGTCCATGTCCATTCTCCCAGATTGGCTGTTCCAAGAAAGAGGTGAGTCTCTTGGACAGTAATTTAATTGGTCCTTTCTACAATACAAGGAGCAGGGCCCCCAGTGGCTGGCGCCGCGAAACGACGTCTGTTTTCTCAGGCTAAAATACAAGTGAACAGAACGTGGACAATAAACGTATAAATTGAATTTCATGAAATTTAATATGGAACATTTCAAAAGGCTTAAGTGACTTTGGGGAAGGGGTCTTTCGTAGTTGTACCAATGACACCAAGATTTCTTCACCTCCCTGGGACAAGGGTTTCCTAGATATTGTGGACAAGAAAAGTAAGTATGAATGGTCATTCATTTAAAGAACAGTTATCCTAGAATTATATAGTTGCCAGTGCCGATCCAGACTCCATTATGGAATGACAATTTTCGGCTCTTCGGGCCTTATGTTTTGCCAAAAAATGTGACGTGGGGAACACTCCCTCCCCCCTCCCCCTCCCCCTGCCCCTCACCCTCCCCCATCGCCCTCCCCCTCCCCTAGATCCGTCACTGGTTGCGCTGGTCTGTAGCCCGCTTCAGACTGCCATTTGACATTATATTTTCAACACACTTTGTTGTTGTTGTTTCTTTTTTAATTGAAATTTCTTCCGAACGTACTTTGACAGGTCCTCAACCACAGGGAAAAGAAAGAACATCTTAAGAAAGAAAATGCCCACCACAACATTCTCATTCTTCAGTTTGCTCTTCGCATTAATAATGAATTGGAAGCTATCGTTAGACGTGATCCCAGAGTCATGTCGAGAAGTCCTCAGATATTCACAAACTATGATAGTATCGTCCAAGACCTTCTTAACCAGATGCAAAATAGCTCGGAGACAATGAGGAATCTGCAGGAAAAATTACGAGAAAACAGTGAGCGGATAACCTCTTTAGAGAGAAAAATGGCTTCAGTAAATGTATCGGGTGCAGCATCATCTGGTCAACGACTGCCTGATTCTGAAGGTAGCTTACCAAGTACCGACATTACCAGGAGACTGACCAACCTAGAGAATAAAACAGCTGACCACGAAGTGCTTTTGGTGGAAAACAATCGCACCGCATTGGAGACGAGTCGAGAAGTGGGTAATGTTAAAAGACAAGTAGAGAGTAACCAGGAGACTGCGAGAAGGACAGAGAGACGGATGGAGTCCATTGAACACACACTGGCTCTGAGAAATGTCACCCTGGCTGATTTAGAGGAGTATGTCAGGCAACAAGAGTTTTCAAGTTATGATGGTCAGTTGCTGTGGAAAATAACTGAATACGGACGGAAACGAAACGAAGCAGTCAGCGGACAGCAAGTGTCGTTTTACAGCCCGTGCTTCTTTACCAGTCGTTATGGCTACAAGATGTGCGCGCGCATCTTTTTAAATGGTGACGGCATGGGCCGAGGAACACACATCTCTTTGTTCTCTGTTCTCATGCGCGGTCGGTGGGATGCGTTACTCCGCTGGCCATTCAGACGGAAGGTCACCTTTAGGTTAATGGATCAGGATAACGTGGAAGACGTGGTCGAGGCCTTCAGAGCTGATCCAAGCAGCTCTTCCTTTCAGAGACCAAGAAGAGAAACCAATGTTGCAAGTGGGTGTCCCATGTTTTGCTCCCTAACCGAATTAAATAACCATGCTTATGTGAGAGATGACACTATGTTCTTAAAGATTACAGTCGATACGTTTGATTTGGAGGAATGCATCACACAGCAGCTTGATCGGCAGGTAGGTTTTATATCAAAACAGAAAAGAAAACACAAATAAATATTAATAGAAAAACTATTCGGCTCTAGCATAATGAAATGGACTGTTCACGGTTATTTTCTTTTTTATAGGATAATGGAGCAAGCGTACGAGCATCAGGGAGCCTGACAGTCTTTCCCCCATCTCCCCTCCCCCTCGTGGTCAGGCTCAATAAGTTCCTCATAGTATATATTTTGCTCACTTTGAACAGTTTAAATAAATACATGGGTTTAGATCTGGGATAATGAAACGTTTGTGGTAACTTGTGCTAAGTTGTTGTAAGTTGCCCGCGGATTCAATTAAAAAAATGTATGATATATTTACATAACGCACTTTCTATGTGAAAATACTCAAATGCGCTTTACAACACTGTTCGAGTGCTTTGGGATCTTTAACGACCCCTTCAGGAAGGACAACTGACAAATCTAGGAGACAAGGCCAACGGTTTAACGTCACCGCCCAATGACGCGATCATCTGAACTGAGGCAGATGTTGAGCATACAGTTAGCATGATCTTACCAGTAATTTGAAGACCCCGGTTTTCGGTCCGGCCGGGGTTCTAACCCGCGACCTCCCGCACGGTAGTCCGGCGCTCTACCAACTCAGCTATATTGACTGTATTGACTTGAGCTATATTATATTGACTTCTTACAAGGCTTATTTTTTTTTAACTTGTTACTTTTTACATAAAAAAAGGAAATTGCACCACGCCGTAGGCAAGTTACACTGTATGATGAGCGTCAAGAACGGCTTCGATCTGAATGTAGAATGGGACGGCAGGTATATATTTTTTGATTATAACTGCATGTATACATATATAATTTGCATTACGTATTCTCCATAAAATGATCAAATGTACTGCACGTATATATTGGTTGATACCCGATCCTTTTTAAGATTTGTTAAATCATTTATTTAGCACTGAATTACTGATCTACCAGAAAGCGAATAGCAAACAAATAGATAGATCTGCGAAGATGACGAATTGCTTGTTTCACGCAAGAAAATTGTCTTTCCTTGCTTGGTATATATATGGGCTATCATCGAAATCCCTTGGGGCCAAATGGCAGAACATAGATTTTTTATTATGATTAATAATTTTGATTTCATAATTCTCTCTGAGACTTGGAAATGTACCGATGTCCAAATATCAGGATTTATACAATGAACTGAATACTACGCGCTCTGTGATTGGTCAGTGCCTATGATCTATCAGAGTACAGACGCACGGCTGACGTCATAGAAAAATTGTTTGCTTTGTTTTGTCCAACATGGCGCACAATTTTGAAAATGTTTGCGAGATTATTCTGGATTGAGCAAGTGTAAGCCTCGAAAAATGTTTAGCAGGAGCTGTTTACGAGCAAGAAAAAGAAGAAACTAAGACGAAAAATGTTCTTGGCGACTTGAAAAATACCTGAACTGGAACAAATCTTCGAACAGTCGAGCGCTACGAGGCAAGTTCGTAATTTTACTCTTTTTACTTTTTTGTTCGTTGTATAAAACAAATAGATTCCATTTTGCCGTGTGTCTGTTCAGTTATAGCACCACATTTTGACGTCATCTGTGATCTATTACTGAACAGACACACGGCCAAATGGAATCTATTTGTTAAATAGATCAGTGATTCAAAATGCTACTCAATCGAGAAAAGGTGGCCGTAACTCCGGCGGAATAGTTTTACTTTACAAAAATGTATTCCATGATTGGATTTCAATTGTGAAAAAGTTCCAAAATTTTGTATGGTTCAAAATAAGGAAACATTATACTGAAACCGATGAAGGCATAGATGGTTTTCACTCACGTGACGTTCATCCCTGTGGGACTCAAATGACAAAGGCCATGGCGGCCATGTTGGTGCACGTAACAAAAGAAGTTCATTACAATTCTTTTGTACGTGTGCTCCAACATGGCCGCCATGACGAAACGTGCAAACCACCTATACACATGTGGTCTATACATTCCTCCATACAACTCGCAGTTTTTTAACGATGACTTGTTTTAAGAACTTGAAAAGGGCAATGAACTTTTTTCCACTCATGGATCAATACTCCTCATGGGTGACTTCAATTCTAGAACAAGGAAAAATGCGGATAATATTTGTCAAGAAGGGCTGAACGTTATTACAAATGACCGATCTGAATTCTCGTTACTCTCTACTCAGCGAAATAGTTTCGACAGCGAAGTTAACAATCATGGTAAAAGGCTCCTTGATATTTGTAAAAGTGCCGATCTCAGAATCTTAAATGGCAGAGTTAGCGGCGATTCTCTAGGGAGAGCTACCTTTCATGGGAGAAATGGTATAAGTGTCATTGATTATACGCAATTTGTGATCAAGATCTATTTTTAATGTTTCAAATTTCACAGTAAAACAGCCCACTCCTTTTTATCAGATCATAGTCCTATCCAAACTTGGCTAAATATTAATACAGACAATTCTGGTATTCTTAAAGGATCACAAAATAATTGTTTAAAGCGTGTACCATTGGGAAAATGATCCTACACAGAAATTCAAAGATGTTTTACGCTCTCCAGCTCTCCAAAAACTAATACAAGAATATATATACACGAGGGAACACAAATTCACGATGTTAACACTTCTCTTGAAAAAGTAGAAAATATTCTTATTACAACTGCTAGACAATGTTTAAAGATTAAAACCACAAAAAAGCATAAGCGTATCAAGTCATCATCAAACAAGAAATGGTTTGACCGGGAATGACGATTAAAAAAGACATGAATTGAGGAAAATGGCGAACCAAAAACATAGAGATCCGTTGAACCCCATTTTACGTGAGAAATACCATGTCATTTTAATGCGATACAAAAGATTATTGAACTCTAAAAAGAACGAATACTACAATAGCAAGCTTCATAGATTACAGAAAACTACTGAGAACTCAGATGCGACAATTTTTTTAGGCTGGCTTTGGGAGGGAGGCTGCTTTTACAATTTAATTAATGACCTTTATTCCAAGTCTTCTTGTTCAATAAAAATTGTTCTCAAACTCATTAATAATTCATGACGAGAACACAAAGGAAATCACTACCGTGAAGGAGGTTTTGAAATCGCTTCTTAATTTGCATAGATTTTGGCGATTTTATTCCTTCGTTTTCTCCGCATTTAACGATCAGTTTGAGAAGCTATATCAAACACTCGAAACAGTGTTTCATCAGATTTCCAAACACCTTGAAGTGGGTTTAAAAAAACTCGGCTTTGCCTCGTTTTTCCAACCCACTTCTCGGTGTTTGGAAATCTGATGAAACACTGTTCCTCGTGTTTGATATATTACGTCAAAGCCAAACACGACCCTTTCAATACGAGAGAGGTGTACGACAAGATTTTATTTTAAGGCCACTACTTTTCAACCTTTACATTAAAGGGCTACTACGATCAAAATTTTGATTTTCATTTTTTTACATTTTCGTGTACTATTAGACTACCTTACTCATCTTGTCAAATTTCAATTCATTACGAACATCAGAAGTCATTTAATTTTAACATTTATTTCCGAGAATTTACGGCCGCCATTAAAAAACCTTGTTCCAAGGCTTGGTTGCGAATGGGAGAAAGTGACGTAAAAGACTCAAACATACCTCACGGGTTGAAATTATAATAACAATCAGCATAGAAAATTGCACGAAGAACAAGTCCAAAGTTTTTGTTGCTTTCCGCGTGATTTTCAATACTTGTTGATATATATTATTGAATAACTCGGCTCTGGTGGCATTCCTTGAAAGCCGCAAAAGCCTTTCAAGCCCACCCTTCCCTCCCTCCTGCGCCGTCTCAATGGGTAAGGAAGGTGGCCATTTAACGCGTATTAAGGTGGTTCGACTGGATTTCCTGGGAGAGATACCCCCAAGTTTGAGCATCAACTACGACGCCATTAACAATGCTATGAAAAACGGTCACCACAGCTGTATAAGATAAAGATGAATATTTGTTAAGACCAGTGTTACATTAACATCGTAGTTGCCATAGCAACGTAATGACGTCATGACGTTTTTTATTTGCCGTCCTATTTCAAGGCAAAGGAGGTTTTTTCGGTAATCGCTTATGGGAGCTTGTATCTCCCATAGCCGCCTCGATTATGGAAGATTGGACAAATTCTATAAGAGCGTTTTAGAAATTTTCGGGGATGAAGTTTTGGGGATTATAAATACAGCGAAAAACATACTGTCGGCATAATTGGCTAATATCTAAAGAAAACGATGCACTTCGGGGATGCAGTTTCATCTCACAGTACTTTGATTCCATTTGAAATCGTGTGTAAAAAAGAAAGGAGATTGCTTTGTAAATTGCGAGAAAGAAGGATTTGATTGCTTTCCGAAGATCGAATTTTCCGAAACATGCTAATAACTTGTTTGAGAATTGCACCAACATTACACACTCGATGTCACGCTATTACGTGGGTCTAGACTTTTATCCTGTTCTGTGGAATAATACCTTTTTGTTTTCTGGACATAGAGACCCTCGGCATGGCTGCATTACAGCGTAATAGCGTGACGTCAAGTGCGTAATGTTGTTACAATTCTCAAGCCAGTTATTAGCATATTTTTGGAAAATTCTTCGGAAAGCAATCGAGCGTTCTGTTCGATGCAAATGAATTTTTTGCTAAAGTTGTGCACGTGCATATGGAACTTGAAAACAATACCCGTGAATAATGAGGACGATCACTTGTAAACACAAAATCTGCGGGAAAAAAATTGGTACATTGGAGGCCCTATTTTATTGCCTTACATGTTTTCAATGTCCTTGAAACTTGCAGGCCATATAAATTGATTATTAATCTCAAGATTGTCAAATTAAAAAAAGCGGTTTCCAAATTATCATCACATTTGTAGGCGTAGACCAAATTACATACAAAAATGGCAACAAGAGCATCTGAACGCACACCAATCAAATCTTTCTTTCTCGCAATCGGCCAAAGCATTCCCCCTCACTTTTTCACACACGATCTCAGATGGAAACAAACTACTGTGCGATGAGACTGCATTTCCAAAGCGCATCGTTTTCTTTAGATATTAGCCAATTATGTCGATAGTATGTTTTTCACTGTATTTATAATCCCAAAACTTCATCCCCGAAAATTTTTAAAACGCTCTTATAGAATTTGTTCAATCTTCCATAATCGAGGCGGCTATGGGAGGTTCAAGCTCCCACACGCGATCATTGCGTTGCTATGGCAACTCCGATGTTTAGATAACACTAGTCTTAAACAAATTTTTATCTTTATCTAATAAAGCTGTGGTGACTGTTTTTCCATAGCATTGTTAATGGTGCTGTAGTTAATGCTCAAACTTGGGGAGTATCGCCCTCAAAAAATCCAGTCGAGCCACCTTAACGCGTGTTCACTCACTCACTCACTCACTCACACACACACCTACTCACTCACTTATTCATTCATGCATTCGTCCGTCCGTCCGTCCGTTCGTTCTTTTGTTCGTTCATTCCTTCAGTGTAGAGTTTATAACGCGGTTGGGCGCCCGTAAAACAATCTTTATTGGTGTTTTTCCTGTACTTTAGATTGCTGAGTGTAAGGCTGAATCGGCGCGTGGAGATGACGACCTAAGAATGGAATGTGCGCTCTCTCATAATCGCCTGCAAGCAGAAATTAGACAGTTGCAGGAACAACTTCCTCGTGGTTCAAGTGGCGACGGCCTGTAATGGGCTTTTCTCGAAACTTTTCTGGTACCTGAACTACTCCTCGAACACCAACCGAAAAACATCTGGTGAATTCTTGAGGGGAAAACAAATCATAATGAGCTTTTTTAAGCGATATTACCAAGACACAAAGGAAATGTGCATGTGCATGTGCAATCCACTTTGATACCGTGCCATCCTTAGTGTAAGGAGATCTCTTTTAACGGGAAACTTACTCCAGAATCTTCAAACAGCAAAATACATGTACTCAACTCAGTTGTAGTTCAACTTCTTGCTTTAATATTCCAGCAATCTTCTACAACTTAATTCAGCTCCTTTTGTATAATTGAATCTGATTCTTAGCGCTGCGCTTTTATGCGTTTTACAGTTGAGCTCACAGTTTTCGATGCGATATGCCAATCAAGGCAACCTATTTTTGATGCACTGCACTGAGCTCGGTGTAGTTTAAACTAGGGTATAGTCCGAAAACTACGGAATTTAACTTTTTTCAATATGAGCACTGAACTGTTTTCGGAAAACACAGCGAAAAGAACCATAGAAAACATGACAAGGAATATTTTGATCACAAAATATCAGTTACAAGTCCAGGAGAAATAACTTACAATTTTTCGAAAGGAAATAGTTAGTTACCTGTCCAAACTGTTTTTAAATCCGATCATGGGAAAACACCGTACTTTTCGCATTTGCAGCTGTCTTCTCAAAAACGAAAGAGCCATCTGACAATTTAGAATACAAAATGAAGAAAGCAACGCCGAGAAATTATATCATTGTAGAAACCAAGTTTTGGTTTATTACAAGATATTTGATATTGAAACAATATTTCGGCCACATCACATCAGTATAATGAAATATATGTAATATATGTATAATTTTCAAATTATAAACAAACCAACCAGATTAACGGCGTCTTCTGAGTCTCTTATTGATCTAATTTTTACTAATGAAGAATCAAGAGTTGTGTCTCAGGGCGTGATCGATTGTGGAATTAGCGACCACTGCCTTGTGTATGTTGTTCGTAAAATTGCAGTTCCTAGCAAAAATAGACACAACTATGTTACCACAACTTTAATGTAGATTTGTTTATTCATGAATTACAAGCATTACCTTGGGGAGATATGGAATCTTTGGATTCTCCCAATGAAATGTGGAGCTTTTGGAAGGATTTAGGCCCCGTCCACACGTGTCCGGATATTTTTGAATCCGCAACTTTTTTGTTGCGGATTAGAAAATATTCGCGTCCACACGTAGCGTATTCGAATCGTATTTGCCCGTCCACACGTATCCGGATTCGCTCTAGTACCCAGGGCACCTCTTTAATTGTTGTCAACAGAGTATGCGTAAACGCTAACATTTTGTGCGCCGCGTTGTGCGAGTTTGGCGGCAAATTCGATTGCTTCACCAAGTTCGACTGTAAACACGTTATTAGACTTGAAATAGGGAGCTTAAGCAACCACGACGCCGACGGCAGCGAGAACGGCACAAAACAATACGTTTAATGAGCAAAAAAAAACCACCCTTGCACGTGCGTTTTACATTTTAGTACATTTCTTTGCCGTTCCCTGCAAAACAACGACGTCAAATGATCAAATTATATCTCCGTTTTTAAAACACAGATTAACAATCTCGCTGTGTTCTAGTTAGTGTTATATAGTTGCTTATCATTGTATAATTGGAATAGTAAACGTTTTTAGTACACGGCTTTTCTGTAAAGCAGTTAGTTACTGATGTAAACACCGTGTTTAAATAAAGTTTATTCATTCATTCATTCATTCAACATCAAAACGAACTGGTCTATGTCATTCAGGAGCGAATGGGCTAACAAAGTGTGTGGGGCTTTTTCGATATTTTCATTGGTTCCAGAGTAATTCCACTTTGAAGTTGGACAATAGAAAATGTTTTATGCGCGTCACACTCTGGCAGATACCACGCAGCTCTTTACAACCTCTAATTTCATTGGACCACTCTGGGGCCCCACGAGAAAAGTATTTGGAATTTCGTAAAAGCCCCACACGCTTTGGTGCATTAAAATCCAACAAACATTCTGACCAAGTTTCGTGAAAATCTGACAAATCCACATACCCTATTATATTGAACAGAGGCAATTCTCGCGAAAACAAACCTTCAGTTTTTAGCCCCGAAAGATTTTCACAGTTTTTGCACCTCATCAAGGTGGCTGTCATTATGTCCGTGCCGCCAACCAATAAAACGCGACATACAACCCCCTGAAGAGTTTCTTGACAAATAAAATTTGCGGGAAAAGTATTCGCCGATTCCATTCAAAGGTACCCTGGGTGCGGTTAATTTCACTCATGATATTCAGAGAACGGACCTCTGGATCCAGGGTGGAATGACGATCGCTATTGTTGAAATTACCGTGTTTGGGGGGGGGGGGGGGGGGTGGGGGGTATTTTCTAGTAATGGGCTAATGGGGATGTGCCGCTGGATGGGGTCGCATTTTCATGACTGGATTGACTATAATGGAGTTGCATTTTTAATAGAGTTACTAGAATGGGGTCGCAAATTATCGGGATTTTTTGGGGTAAGAAAATCCTGCGAGTATTTTTTTGGGAAGGAGCAAATGGCATTAAAAACTTGGGGTAAGAGTCGTGCAGGCCTGCCACCCCCATTAGCGGGAAAATCACAACAAGCCGCTGGACTTCTAAATGGGATTATCGGATTATCACACCTGTAGCTACCTGTTAACTATATTCGTACTGCATAAAGGTCTTTCGAGGTGATGAAAGCTTCTTTTGTGGCAGTTGTTTCGACGCGGTCGTCAATTTGGAGTTTCTCGGTGATTGTTTTCGCCTTGTCGTTTATTTCGTTTAATTGGTTTAATAAATGATAAGCAAAGCATATAAGACCAACAGAATATGAATAAATTATTATTCCTTCAAGTGCAACGGCGAAGGAAATATACCAAGTGAAGGCAATTGGCATTTGGGTACTACTGGTGGGTGTACTGGCCAGGGAAATTAACTCACCCACCCTTTCCACCCTGTGCCTCTCGTCGTGTCGCCGAATTTCATCCCCAAACTTTATGCGGATGCGATGATTGATGCAGTGCGTAATTGCGTCGACGAAGGAGAGGCTTCCTAATCTTGTCGTCTAGGCGGAACGAATCGAGAAAAGTGTCGGTACCAAATCTGCGCCATCTTGAAACGTCACAATAGTATCCAGCATGCTTAGCGCGTCGTCTAGGCAAAGTGTCGGTACCAAATCTGCGCCATCTTGAAACGTCACAATAGTATCCCGCATGCTTAACGCTTGTTTTGACCTGCTGCCTCGTGCTCTGACAGCTCGTTCAACAACGTACAACGTTCCACAACTACAAGGTTTCGGATTTTTTCCCGATTTTGGAATCGTACGGCTCAATATCTCAATGCCTAAAAGTACGCAGTGGAAAAATTTGACGAAGGTTCTTCTCCGGACCAAGTAAATTGTTAGGTCTCTTTGGAATCAAGCGAGAAGTTTATCCTGAGTTATCGGATTTTCCTCGCTTCTAGCACCGTTCTGGCATGTTTTGAATGTTCTATCTTGATTTTGCTGTGGTTCTCTGCCTGATTTGGGAAGCTTTCACTTATTAAAATACCGACGTCGTTCTTCGCGATGTTCCACAGTGCAATGCGCTGGCTGTATGTCTATATGACCGGCCGCGCCAGGCGAACGCAGATTAATTTTACAGGGCTCGAAATTGTGCCTGTATCGGACGCATTTGTGACTAAAGATTTCGCTTTTGAGACTAAAATTTGTCTAGCTAATAAAGGAATTATATTCAACAGTCTTGTGTCTTACTTGTAACTTATCCGAAAAATCTAAGAAATTCACGTTGTATGTTGCGTGACTTAATCGTTTATCACGGGAGCACTTTTTCAGATTTTCTCAGAAATTTCTCATTTCCGCTTCCGGTATTAGTACATGTACTGAGGCGTATGATTTCAGAATCGGGGAAATAACCCAAATGAAATCAAGACAAATGTACTATTTAGGGACGGACCATTAGTAAAGTGATGGGGGGGATGGGGAAAAAACCAAAAAAAAATTTGTTCAAGGGAAAATGCCAGGAAAAAAAATTCATGCAAAGTTCAAGGCAAAGAAAAAAATTCATGCAGAAGGAGAAGTCCTATTGTGGTCGTTATTTAATATATAAAATCTGCCAAAGTGCCTGTTAAAAATAGCGCTCCTGGCGTTTCAAAAATTCAAAACATTCTTGGGGCCTTCCTATACTATTATTTAAAATAAACCAGTTGAAGCTTATAACAGTGTGTTCCCTGACCCTCGAAATGGCAGAACTAGCCGTATACACAAGAGCGATTCCTTACTCTAAGAACAAAAGACGCAATAAGCGTAGGAGAAACATGAAAAAAAGGCGGGCAGCCACAGAAAGGGAAATAAATGAAAAATATCTTTAAAACTTCTCAAGCCATCGGCTAACTGACAGCCAGGTCAACGCGTTATCAAGGGGACTCAAATTCATCCCAACACCCGCGACAAACGAAACTAAAACTGAAGGCAAGGACTCTTGCGGGATTTTGAATAATTTGC
Organism: Cladopsammia gracilis; assembly: GCA_022457155.1. Taxonomy (NCBI): domain Eukaryota; kingdom Metazoa; phylum Cnidaria; class Anthozoa; order Scleractinia; family Dendrophylliidae; genus Cladopsammia; species Cladopsammia gracilis. The sequence continues at coordinate 183,811 of JAJGOT010000769.1, read as the reverse complement.
GAGGCGAATGCGCCTCCAATATATCTTTCACGGCCAAAATAAAAAAACCGCATTCATTTCACGTCAAATCGAATTGGATTCCACCGGTTCAACCATCCTTTGCCCTTGAAAGCTATTTGGAGAGTATATACAACTCTCTGAGATTAAATTTGCAAAACCAAAAAATAACTTGTCATGTTAGCGAGGTCAAAGCCATCACTGAACTTAAAACAAATTCTGACATAAACCTTAAAAAGGCAGATAAAGGAACAACAACAGTCCTCATGAATAAAACGGACAAAATAAACGAGGCCATAGTGCAACTAAAAAATCATGAGAGAGCACTACCGATGGTTATAGACACACAAGAGATAGTTAACAAACTTATCTCTCTGCTACATCTGGGCAAGCACATAAGACGACATGACAAAAAAATGGCTTTTACAAACTCCCAAACCGCCAAGATAACCAATATTCTACACGCTAACGAAAATTCACAAACCTAAACCGGTCGGCAGGCTCATCATCTCGGGCTGTGAAGGCCCTACGGAGAGAATATCTTCTTTTGTGGATAGTCTGCTTCAGCCTATCGCTCACAACAACTATCCTATATTAAGGATACAACCGATTTCATCAAATTCATAGAGAAAACTAAAATGGGCCAGGATACAATTTTAGTTTCAATGGATGTCACTACTTGTATACAAACATTCCACGGGAGGAAGGAATAGAAGTGGTGTGCAAAGCATACGAAACTTTCCACAATAACAACCCTCCGATACCTACACGTTTCCTAAATGAAATGCTTGTTTTAATCCTAAAGGAAAATTCGTTTCAGTTCAATGGCGAAAATTATCTCCAAACTCATGGAACCGCTATGGGAACAAAAATGGCAGTGTCATTTGCAATTATTTTCATGGCGGAAATTGAAACAAGAATAATTAAACAAAGCAATACGAAACCAATAGTATGGAAACGCTACATTGACGACATTTTCTCCCTTTGGGACACCAATTTACAAGAAGTCAAACTCTTTATTGATCAAGCTAATAGACTAGACTCCACCCTACCATTAAATTTACAGCTGAAGTATCAGAGAACAAATAACTTTCCTTGATACAGTTGTATTCAAAGGGGAAAGGTTTAAAAGCGAATCCATCCTGGACATCAAGACACACTACAAACCGACTGAAACCTTTCAATATACACACCTTACCTCTTGTCATCCTCCAGGCGTAAAAAGAGGTTTTATCAAAGGCGACGCAATTAGACAGTCGGCCTTGCCTTTTGTCACTACGTACCACCCAGCAGTGCAAAATCTCAAACAAATAGTGATGGACAACTGGAGTTCTATACAAAAACAGCCACTGCTAAAAACCATTTACAAGAAACCTCCGATAATATAATACAAAAGGGGCAAATCCCTCAAAGACACGCTCGTACGAGGAAAAATCTGAAGGCTCCAATGCGACGCAAACGTAACCCCACAAAGGGAATCAGTGTAGGCGTGCCATTTACCATCTATTCACTGGTCAAAAATGGTTTTTAAGTATTACACCTTTTTTAATTAGTAAATGACAAACAAAGCAATATTTGTCTGAAAAAAAAAAATTCGTGCAGAGGGTTTCACCTGCAAAAAAAAAATTCTGCACAAGCAATGGGCGAAAAAAAAAAATTCGTGCAAGCTGAAAATCCCCCACACCCCCCATCACTTTTCTAATGGTCCGTCCCTTATATGTCGGAAAAATCTGAGACCTTTCGGAGTACACAGCACGGCAGAATTGAAGGATTTTGCCCGATTCCATGGCGATAGCGTGAAATTGTTTGATGTCGGCCCGACGTTTTTGCCTACGTGACATACCTCGCGACATAGCCCTTTTAACTTAGGTACTTGGTCAAGACGAGGTGCCACGGGATAAGGAGACGCGCTATAATCTATGATTACTACTAGTAGTATACTATAAATTACATTGTAGCACACTAAATGGGGGAAATTTCAAACAAATTAAACTGTTCGATTTTGAATAAATCGCTGAAACATTTTTTACGTGTTTTTCATGTTTGGAATATAAGCGGTCAAAACATTCCATAGGTCTCACAAATTATCATTATTATCAATATACGCGGCCAAATAAGAAACTGCCTTCGACAAAACACGCATGAGTGGCGGGCGATATTGAATTTGACGGGCTGCAAACGCATTTACGGCCCTGTTTCTGATTGGTTCACGGTTCATCATCCGATGAATATTAGCCAATCAGGTTACGTTAATTGACGCGGGAAAACCATTCAGGTGCGAACAACTTGCGTAGCGGTCGCGTAGCGAACGTTTGCCGTTTGGAGATTTTATAGTTTCAAAATGGAAGAACTCCCAAATTTTCAGCTTTTTTCTAGTCAAAACTCGGACTTAGACAACGAGCAGTTGGATGAAATTGAGCAAAAAGCTCAAGCGAAAAACACCAAGAGAGCAACTGAGTGGGGAGTAAAAAAGTTCGAGAAATGGTGCGAGAAGAGAAAAATTACAGTGGATCTCAAAACAGTAAGCTTAAGTGCAACGGACTTGAGTGAAATTCAGCGAAAGTTCTTCGCAGAAGTGAAAACAGAGAAAGGCCAAGCATTAACTCCAACTGCATTGACTGCAATTAGAGCGGCCATTCATCGCCATCTAACCTGTGCTCCACTCAGCCGAAGCATAAACATTTTGCAAGACAGCGAATCCAACAAAATGTTTGAAGCGAAGGCCGAGCTATTTACGAAAGAAAACAATGCGAAACCAAAACACAAATCATCCATTCAGTCAGGAGATATGCAAAAATTGAATCGATACTTCATGGAAGGGCAGAACACGGACGGCGTTTGGAAAGATGCGGAGAAGCTAGTTGAGTTTATTCGGTTTTCGTTGTGTTTTCATTTTGCTCGCCGCGGCAGAGAGGGATGGCGGGAGCTTACAAAACAAAAGCCTTTAGACTATTATTTTATAAATATAAACTGTCTTTTTGTTAATCATTGTTACCAATCTTTTCAAAACTAGATTATATTTAACTTTTACTGTAAACAAAAAAGGAATTTTATTTGGCTCTTGTTTAGCTGATCGTATTGTAGCAACAACTTTTCATACCATAGTTTCATGCTACATCTCTGTTAAACATTTTTTTCTTATTAAATGAATTTGTACGATTTGGCCTTGTGTATTGATAATAATGATAATCACATGACTTTTGTCGGGCATATAGTTTATTTGTGTCCCTCGTAGCATCATTTGCACCCTCGCTCCGCTCGGGCGCAAATGATGCTACTCGGGCCACAAATAAACTATATGCCCTCCAAAAGTCATGTGATTGTCCTATTAAATTACCACAGAAAGTGTCCTCAGACTTTAATTAATACTCCCTGCAAATAGCTCTGACTAATTCCTCGGCAATAAAGAGATCGAGCTTTTCATTCAAATGCAGTTTTGCTTGACGTTTTCGCTCTTGCACAAGTAATCATTCCAAGACCAGTCATGATCAAGTTCAGCTCAGACAGTTTATTTTACACACATTTTCAGTTTAATTGCAATTCTTGTTTTCAGAAACGATGGTAGCAGGTGAATAGTCGGAAGTCCGCATAAGTGTATGTTAGCCCAGGAGCTCCTGGGTTAGCCTCAAACAAGGCATCAACGGAAAGGGAGGGGAAAGAAAGGGGGACGTTTTCCGCCTGCAACCCAGGCTACCACAGTAGATTTTATCAACGATTTTTTTTATATACATTGTTTTAATACAGTTTGAGCTTTTTGGTTCTTTTAGATGAATATTTTAGCGGCAGAAACGTTGTTTTGAAAAAGGAATCTTACGTATCTCGACTTTACTAGCTGCTTTCACCTTTCCGAAAATCCTACATAACGTTATCTCGTACCCAAAACGACCATTTTTATCCCTCCGAAAACAAAAGGCGTTGCAGTTACCGATGTTATGAAAGTTTGAGGCGACATTTTACTTAAAACTCTTGTTTTTTATGTAATTCATTACGAATTTTTAAGATGACTATGGCCTTCCGATCTGGACAGCTTTCCACAGAAACCATTGGTTGGGTGCTCCTGTGTTATAGTTGTTTCATGAACGGTTGCGGTAGGTAGCACTGAGTCACGCAACGGTGAGTGAGTAGAGTAGGGCACTCAAAACCACAGCTCTATACACGCTATCTTACGCTATATTTAGTCGGCTGCCGTGGTCTTGCCACTGACACGGACTCTTTGTAATTGAGCCGTAAGCCCGTAAACCTGTCTGCAGGCTGTTGCAAAGCGGCGACCGATAGAATAAACAGGAATTCCAGAATGTCGAGTTCATTTGAGTATATTAGGGCCGTGTATTTAAACGGAGTCTCATTACTATTCGATCATCATCATCATCATCCTTATCATCATCATCATTCAGTGCGCGCGATTGCCACACTCTGAAAATATGAATTGCATGCACTCCTCGAACTTATTTCATCATTCAATTAAACAGAAAGGCCGCAGTAAGAGATGATGCAATGACAGCTAAGAATTTCTCATGCAGGATTCTCAGAACAAAAGGAACTTGCTTATTGTGCCAAGAATGCTAAAACGAGCTCAAAGTTACTCATATTCTCTTGGCTAAATTAAAAAAAATAATAGGAAAAGAGACAAAACAACACCGGCTGTATGATACGGGCGAATGTATACTATTTATAATAAGTCAGTAACGAACCATACCACATGCATTTGCAGTGGCAAACTGAATGTTGCAGCTTTCATTTCAATATATCATATATATTTCGATATTAGCGTCCAATCACTAAATTCTCATTGGGAGGTCATATTTTGGAAGTCAAAATTGAGGAACTAACAACTTCCTCTTGTTCTGAGAAATTTTCAGCTGCAACTGCTTCCGTTTGCGATTTAAAGTCAACTACCGTGTAACCCAAAATTCTGAACACTGAGTTGAACCAATATTTCCTATGATACGATCAAGTTTGATTGACTGTTCTCTGCGTATAAATATGATGCTGCAGGAGAGAGTAACAGCGCCTTGCCTCTATTACAGCACCAAACACTAGTAAGGAGGAATTTTGCTTTACTTGTTAACTAATTGTGTGTCATTAGAATAGAGTATGGCTTCCCTTATTACTAAATACTTCTTTGTTAAAATGCCGGTCATCTAAAGAAAAGATTTCTTAATTCATAAGCGACTACTCCGAACTAAGAAGAGCAAAGCTGATATATCCTATGGAAACATATTTGGATAATCGGTACAGCTGTCGGTAATTGCACACGAGCAGATAATAGGGCCATTTATACGGGAGAAAATAAGACGCGTCTTATCTAAGACGCGACTTAAATAAGATGCGAAGTGCACCATTTATACGTTTGCGTCCAACATAAGACGCGAAGATCACGTATAAATGGTTTGCGTCTTATTTTTGATACGGCGCACTTGTTGTTCACGTCTTATTTAGGACGCGAAAGCATTTATACGAGGAAGTTCACGTCTTATTTAAGACACGGACAAAATAAGAACAGCTGAAAACCCTGTTCTAATATAAGACGCGTCTTATTTAAGTCGCTTCTAAAATAAGACACGATTGCTTATTTTGTACTGTTTATACGATCGGTTCGCGTCTTATTTAAGTCGCGTCTTAGATAAGACGCGTCTTATTTTCTGTCGTATAAATGGCCCAAATGTGTACTTGTAGTTAAGGTGGCTCGAAGTAGTTTTTTTTTGGTCACACTTCCCTTTTTGAATGCGCTTATACATAACCTTACTTTAGCTCAATAAATCTGAATTTCATACCAGATATTAGGCTTGGATGAAAGTTTTGGATGATGGTCTTTTTATGCTAATCAGCGTTTCCATAGCAACGGTAAACAAATATGGCGAAAAACAGTTTTTCCTAAATATCTTTCGATTTTGGGGCTACCCGTGACAAGCGAATAAATGCGCTATACTCTACACATCGTTGCACACAAAATGGGAAAATTTCAAACAATTTTGAATAAATCGCAAAAACATTTTTTAACATGTGTTTTTCATGTTTGAAATATAAGCGGTCAAAACATTTCATAGGTCTCACAAATTATCATTAAATTGCCACAGAAAGTTTCCTTGGACTTAAAATATTACTCCCTGCAAATAGTTCTGACTAACTCCTCGGCAATATAAAAGAGATCGAGCTTTTCATTCAAATGCAGTTTTGCTTTACGTTTTCACTCTTTAAAAGTTTCAAGTGCATTTGCATATAAATTCAAAACGAACAAATGAAGATGTTTGATATCTTTCCAGTATGTTTTTAAATATATGGGCAATAATATTTCCAAGCTTCAGTCCAATTGATTCAGAAGAACATCCCGAAAAGAACCGTTGAAGTTCGAGTACGAAAGCAGCGACCTCGGGATGAAAATTCAGTACAGCGAGCGTGACATCACATGTTTATTTCACACGAGCGCTCGGTGACAAGCTTGCTCTGATTTGGATGTTTTCATATTGTAATTATTCAAGTATTGTTTTCATTACACGCATTAGTTTACAAATACGTCATGGTTCGTGCTCGTCGACAAAATTCCAAATTCAACCGAAGAGATGCTTGAGAAAGCAAGAGAAAAGCGGTGGATTGGACGGCCCCCTATAAGTGAACCACCTGAAAAAGCCGGAAGAAATATTCCCATCCTTCGCTCAAGTCAAAATTTTCTGAATGAAAATTATGTTATCAATCTGAAACTTTTAATGGAAGGACTGAAGACATGTTATAGTTGCAATGAAGGTCCATTACTTTTGTAAGATATAAAAAAGTCTTCATCGCGCAACGACCTTGAAAAAATAAAACAAAAAAATAAATAATTACAATATGGAAACATTCAAATCAGAGCAAGCGTGCATAGAGGAATTTGTCACCAAGCGCTCGTGTGAAATAAACATGTGATGTCACGCTCGCTGTACTGGATTTTCATCCCGAGGTCGCTGCTTTCGTACTCGAACTTCGACGGTTCTTTTCGGGATGTTCTTCTGAATCAATTGGACTGAAGCTTGGAAATATTATTGCCTATATATTTAAAAACAAACTGGGAAGATATCAAACATCTTCATTTGTTCGTTTTGAATTTATATGCAAATGCACTTGAAACTTTAAAGAGTGAAAACGTAAAGCAAAACTGCATTTGAATGAAAAGCTCGATCTTTTTATTGCTGAGGAGTTAGTCAGAACTATTTGCAGGGAGTAATATTTCAAGTCCAAGGAAACTTTCTGTGGCAATTTAATGATAATTTGTGAGACCTATGAAATGTTTTGACCGCTTATATTTCAAACATGAAAAACACATGTTAGAAAATGTTTTTGCGATTTATTCAAAATCGAACAGTTTAATTTGTTTGAAATTTTTCCATTTTGTGTGCAACGATTTGTAGATTATAGCGCATTTATTCGCTTGTCACGGGTAGCCCCAAAATCGAAAGATATTTAGGAAAAACTGTTTTTCGCCATATTTGTTTACCGTTGCTATGGAAACGCTGATTAGCATAAAAAGAGCATCATCCAAAACTTTCATCCAAGCCTAATACCTGGTATGAAATTCAGATTTATTGAGCTAAAGTAAGGTTATGTATAAGCGCATTCAAAAAGGAAAGTGTGACCCAAAAAAATCTACTTCGAGCCACCAATTTGGTTCGTGTTGGTTGTCCTGGGGTTTACATGCAGTAAAATTTGAGATTTTTTGGTAGACGGTCTTCCAAATGGCCGCCCCTATTGCTTTTTTCAGGGGCTCATTTCCGCCGGAAGTTCCTTCGAACGCGCCTCCATAATCTCCGATTACTGCTAGTACTAAAAAAATCGGTGTGTTTATAAATAAGCAGGCATACGATAAATCAGTTATTTGTAGATGTAAGAATTAAAAGCGGTAGGTCCAAATTTAGTTACCCCTCATGGCAAGCAACTAAATTTTCAGCATTGGGTAAATGTAGACAAAATTACGTATCAAACGCATGATTAATTCATACATCGCGAATTACACTTCATTCACCTCAATGATGAGCAAAGAAGGCCGTTGTCTTTTACTAACATATACTGGGTTGGTTTCTAAAGATAATGCATGATATGCTGTGTCAGCGGATAAATAAAAAAGACCTAACTGTTCAGCGTACTTCGAATTGTCAGTAAGATTTTAATTGACAACGATTGGCAAAAAGGCTGATATATTTCGAGTGTAAGCTATTTTTTTAAAAGGTCGGTTTAGGTTTGCGTAGCTTATCAACTCTACATTAAGCTGGTTCACACCAGCACAAGCAACATAACGGCGACTGAGGTCACGCAAATGCAAAACATAACTTACAACGATGTTTTATGTCACCAGTGTGAACAACACAACATAACGACAGAATAAGCGAGTTCGGAGTCATTCTCGTCCCCAGAGCCTTCGTTTCGTTTGGTCAGCGGAAAAAACGACGGCTCTGGGACCAAAGCCTTCCGGATGTCGTAAAATCCACGACATCCGTTAGCGCATGCCTAATGCATTAATGTACTATTGCGCTTGCTCAATACCAGAAACCGGAAATAATAAAACATTTCGTGTGTGCATTCTCGTCCCGAGAGCTCTCGTTTCGTTTGGTTGAGCTCTGGAGACGAGAAGTTGTGTGTGTGGAACGACGTTCGATAGGACAGGAAAACACCGCGCTGAAAAAGAAAGAAGAAAAGCTTTACGTGCTGCTGTTATTTAGAAGAAAGATTGTCTTTGTATTTTGCCAACTAGTTTTAGAAAATCCTCGATAAGTCAACCGATTTCTTTCGTTTGGGAGCTGTGTACTCGTTTCGCCACTGAACACTATCATATCCGACCAAATCAGTTGATGGGACAGCTAAGTTTGCTGATGGACACGCTGTGGTCATTGATTAGACTGATTAGGCTTATTTCATCGAACAGTGGTAAGAAATATCGAGGAATTTTTGTTTTGTATTCGTTTCATGTTATTTTTATTGGGCTTCGAGTGACCTTCGTTTCCCTAGATTTGTATTTCAAGTTGTAGCAAAGAGTACTACCAAATGAAGAAAATATACCTTGCTTTCGAGAGTGCTGATAGCGTTGTTGTTGTTGTTATTTAAAATGGGTAACCTGGTGGTAATATTTCTTTTCACCTTTGGGCTTTCTTCAGGATTTCTGCCTCTCCTTTAATTAATACTCGTCCCTGTTGCAAGCAACATACTTCTTTAATGTTCGTGGCCGCTTTAATATAGCTTCGTCTTCCAAGACACATACTGATTATTTTTGGAAACGAATCGCTCATATTTAGCGACAATCAGTTCCTGTTATACTTTGAAATTTAGCAGCCGTACCTTTACCTGCTAAACCAAACAAAACTGGGTGACATTGGTCGTTGAATGCGTTGAAATTAAAACGTTGGTTTTGTTGATGTAATCAAAGGACTTCAACATTTGAAATTCAACCGGAAGTAACACCTTATGTGAAGAGGCGTAAAATTTTTTACCTTGTTGCGCATTCATTTTTAAACGGCCAATCAAAAAGTTCAAATTTTTGTCCGTTACCAGAGCTGCACGAGACGCAATTTAAAAAAAAAAACCGTGGAGCTCTGGGGACGAGAATGGTTCGGAGTTAAAGTGAATTTGAATTCTATTGTATTTTTTTTATTAATGCTTGTTTTGATCCCGACGCGCGCAAATGTTTTTTAGAACTCCGAATTAGCTTATATATAGAAACATAAAAATGAACATATTAAATATAACAAAACAAAAATGATATTTCCTTTATGTTGTTTGTCGCTTGTGTGACAGACTCCTTTGCGGCCCAAGAGTGGCCCGCGCGTTACTCGCGTTCCGCGTTCGTTTCTCGTTGCTGCAAAAGCGCCTGATGTGCAGGCTACTCAACGTCAACAATGAAAGACTAGTATGACCAGAGGACCGTTTCTCGAAAGTCCCGATAATTTTCGGGCCCGGTAAGTTAGTTTATTCGCGCAATGATTATATAAAATATTCAAATTTTGTTGCTATAGAAATCTAAGCAATAAAATTGAAAATTAAACGAGACTTACCTGTAAGTCGAAGGTTGATTTGGATTCTATGAGTCATTAGCCGGGAGTGTACGAGTTGTAGGAGAGAGAGTGCAGCGCATGCGTCAAATCAAGCTTTAGCCGAGTATTAAATGATGATCTCAATGACAAAAAAAAAAAAAAAAAACCGATAGTAGGGTGCGGATATAATAGAGATAGACAGGGAGGACGTACAACTCCTACACTCTCGGCTGATGACTCATAGAATTCAAATCAACCTTCGACTTACAGGAAAGTCTCGTTTAATTTTCAATTCTCTTTCGTCATCAGCCAAGGTCGTTACGGAGTGGTACGAGGATTTTAGAGCTGTCATTGAGACATTATAGACCATGTAACAGTCACTGTGCAACAGTCAATGATAGAATAAAATTATTCCATTTTAATATGGACTCAAAACACAAACATGAGAAATAGTCCAAACATGGAATGTTTTTACAATCAATATGGACAACTGGACGTTCGCGCCCATTGCTACTGCGCATTCTTTCGCGCATGTCACGCAAACGTTAAAAGCCCATGAAATATCAACAGGAACGTACCCAACGCAAACTTTTTTCCACTTTATAGAATGAAACGTAAAGAGCGCGTAGTTTCATGGGATAGCTGTGGAACCAGGCCTTCTCGGAAATGTCACGCAATGACGTGACAGTGCGAATAGATGGTCGCTTTGAGAACTTCGCAGCCATTTTACTCTCTTGGATGCCCGGTGACCCCCATTTTTCTTTCCGTAGATCACGTCCTTTCCTAATTTTCTCCATTTTAACAAAAAACAGAAAAAATCTGTACGTGAGAAGTTACAGATATTTCGCCTTTTCTGCTCTCGTGTGACCAAAGTTTTCTTCGAATGTGGACGGGCAAGACTAATATGTTTTCTTTTTCAAGACCTATTCTTCCTCAATGAACGACATCAGATGCAAACGTTTACGTAATAGACTTAGTTGTGTTGAATTAAGTATATTTACCTGATTTAAATTTCACTATAGTAGCTTCTTTTATTGCTAATAGTTGTTAGCTAAGATCGTCTTTAAATAACGAAAGCTTCTTAAAACGCATGATTGGTCTTCAATGCGCCCCATCTCGAAAACGAGCACGGTGACCCCCCCCCCCCCCCCCCCCCCCCCTTTTTTGGTCATTTTGGCAATAGTTGATCTTCACCTTACTGCATGGCAGGTTTTAAAAAAATCTGTACTTGGGAACATTTTGGGCGCGAACGTCCTTAAACGGCGTAACGATCACAAGTAAGGGAAATATCACCTACGCCACAATATAACATTTTTGAAAAATTCTGAACCGCACAAAAGTAGACACCTCGGTGATGTGTGATACAGGCAAAAAAGGGGAACTTACGAATGTATTCTTATGCAAGTGACTTCAAAATAGCCTCTCCGAAATTGAACTCAGACTCAGTTGTTTTGTGGTAGTATTGTTGGAAGGTCTTCTCGATGGACCATCTTGCAGACAACATGATGTCTTTAATGCAAGCACTATTGTAAGCAAGAAAGGAAGCGGAAGCGGCTCTCGTGCTGTGGCCTTTAAACTTCGATACATAAATACCAGCAGTAGATAGGACTGCTTTACACCATCTGGAGATGGTATCCATGCGAACTGGGTCATGACTGAGGAGCCATTTCGGAATTGACTTATTCTTTTAATGTACTCATTTAAATGTGTGATTATACACAGTTTTTTGTCCCTTGGGTAGGATATAAGACAACGAAGGGGTGCGATATGTGTTGTGTTCCTACACGCGTGTGCTTCACTTTTTCAGTAACCTTGAAAATGCACTTCTTTGTAGACAGATCCATGTTCTCAGTTGTTAAATATTTTATCGTTTGGCATCTCTGTCCGCTCAGGAGGCTCAGAAGAAATGTCAGCTTCAATGTGAGTTCCTTTAGGGCAAGTTCTGACGCTGAAGGTCTTCCACGAAAGTAAGACAATACAACACTCAAGTCCCAAATTGACTTATATCGGGGCAAGGCACGGCGAAGCTCGAAAATTCCTTTCATAAAACGTTTGACGATTGGTAACTGTCCATATGGTACAAATGTGTTAACGTTCAACTGCAAGATAGACGAAAACATGCTCCTAGCAGTATTGATAGTACTGTATGAAGAACCCTTTTCATACAACATCGACAAGAAATCTAAGGCCATAGATAGAGGTGGTGATAAAATATCACAGTGTTTTTGCTTACAAAACTCTAGCCACTTCTGAAGATAGTTCTGATACTGGGAGGTTGTACCGTCTCGCCACAATGCAATGATGACGTCTATTGATCTTGTGGTGAGGCCAAGGCGGACTTCGAGCTGTTTCCAGACAGTAGAGGAGACTCATTTTCTTGTGCAATGGATGGTTGGTTTCTGGGGATTCGGGAAGGCTCAGAAGTTTCCTGGACGGTGGGAGGGTGACTGGATAAAGGAGAAGAAGAGATGTCAGAATTGGGTACCATGACTGAGTTGGCCACTTTGGCACAACCATTACCCCTGTCGCTCTGTCCTAGATTATCTTTTGAAGTACTCGTAGAACACAACTAAATGATGGAAAAAATAATAAAATCTAGTCTCAGTCCACGAGATAGTACATGCATCAATATATATAATGCCTCAGGGTCAGGTCTGAATGAGCAATATATAGGGAATTGTCTATTCATCCTTGACGTAAACAAGAGGCTAGCTGATAGCCTGTACTCATGCGCTTGCATAAGAACATTTTATGGTTTATTTTACCTGGGTCATGCGCCCCTTCCCTCTCAGCGAATTTTGCGTGACATGTAAGTCTTGTTTTGTTTACATAATATCAGATATCATTTATTACGACTGAATTTACAACTGAATTTAAACACGTTTTATAAGCATTTCTCCAAAACTAGCGACAACACATACAAAAATTCAATCACAAATTGATATCAACAGAAATTCTCATCGAAAAATGTAATTTCTTTTCCGGTGAAGTCTAAATGCTAGTGGCTTGACACAAGAACGTGATTACGGACACGCCGAAATCACGAGGTCGCGTGTCAACCAATCAGGCCAGTGAAAGTCGTCCCGCGGGATACGGGAAACTTTAAAACAAACAAGGCAAAAGCGGGACGAAAAGAAACCTTACCGAAACCTTGACTCATGCCGCCATGCGCATGAGTAATAAATCGATATCTGGTTTAAAATCAAGGGTCAAGCGCATGATTCAAATTTGTGGGGTTGATCATCTATTCAGTATTTTAAGAGTGAACGTGTCTGGATTCTCTATCAGCTCGGACATTGGAAAAGCCAGGGATATGGGCAGCAGTAAGCCATGATATGTTGTGCAAAATGTTAAATTCCCAAATTTGTACTGCCATAGAGTGACAATCAATACTATGACATGTGCCCATATTATTTATGACAGCAACTGCTGTAGTGTTGTCGATCATAAGTTTAACATGCTTTCCTGAAAGGGAAGTTTGAAAACATTTAAGAGCAAATACTGTTGCCAAAAGCTCAAGGTATATATGATGTTGGGCCTCAGTAGTTAACCATCTCCCCACTGCGGAGATTATAGACTATTATGCCGTTTCATTCATAACAGCACCCCAACCCATAAGAGAAACATCTGACTATAGCGTACAAAACCGACGGATGACAAATGGTATTATAGCTGGCATCTAAATCATGGCAAGGAAGGAGGGACACGCGTGCGCAGTACGTAGCGACACTTAGAAAAAAAAACACACGTAAAAACATGTCAGACGTAAAAAAAGCTTGAGTGAAATAAAATATTGATTTTGACATACCTCTCTAGGCTTTCGACTTTTATACTTTTATCAATCGGATCCTGTTCCTTGACATCGATGGCCATTCTCTGACATATAAAAATTACTCTATATCAAGATTTATTCTCCACGGTTTTGGCGTTGAAAGTAAACCTTTCTTCTTGAGTAACAACAGTATGGCGTAATGCCATTTCCAGCAGAATCGCCTTCGTAAAATTTAACACGACAACCCAGAGCGGCAACCAATTCCCTGTTATCAATCGAAATTTTTATTTATTGTCTCGAAACAATGTCGTCCTTGACCATGAAATTGATTTTCCGTAAAAGTTTGTACCCACCACGGTAATTCACATTGAAGTTCGACTTTTTTCAAGGCCACTGAGTAAACATCCCACGGCTAAAATTTACGATCTTCGATCTGCAATATCTCCACCAAAAATCATCCAAAATTGCTGCTAAACATGTCGTTCGGAAGACAATTTACTCCGTTTTCTATCGGTTTTCAAATTCTGTACAGTATTTTAGGTCAGCAGCCTTTACTCAAGCATAAATATCGTTGTGCATCTCTATCGCGACTATGCGCCCGTGACACAGCGCTCCTAACAGCGGTTTATACCATTATGAAAAGATGTTTATGCAAGCCGCACGAAAAATCATGTTTCTCCTTCCTTGCCATGTTATTTAGCCACCATCTCATCAAACACTCCTCTCTCCGAAATAGCCATGTCAGCTTTAAAATCTCCCTTAGAGTTTTTGAGAGCATTAATTTTATCCATCTCTAGATACCCATAAGAGAATGCTCCATATACAGCTGGTAAACTCGATACCAAATAGCCAATAAGTCTGGCGATGTCTCGAATCCTGAGAGAACATGCATTGTGTATGGTGAACACCAGTAGTTCTTTTATCTTATCTATCTTACCCTCCGTAAGTGTCACTGTCATTTTGACCGAATCAATAACAAATCCCAAGAAGACAATTTTATGCTCTGGGATGAGCACAGATTTTTCTGGATGAATAACCAAACTGAGGTTGTTCAGCAAATGAACAGAATCAATGACATTAACTGTACATTTCTGGTATGTACTGCCCTGCAAGTATAAATCATCAATACATCCACTAACAATGTGGTCCATTAGCCTTAGTGAATTCTAACGCTATAATAAGCATCCTTCAAGTCTAAAGATGCCATCCAACAACTTGGAGTTACCAGACCTAAAATGGTACGTATGGTGTCCATCTTGAAATGTGAATTCTTTATAAGCGAGTTCAATTTCTTTAAATTTAGGATAAGTCTCGAATAAGTCTGACAGTAGGATCCTTTTTAGGTACTGTAAATATAGGAGAAATGAATTCACCAGGCTCATGTACACAGGATACAATAACTAATTTATCCCGGAGACTACAGATTTCCTTATCGACCTTATCAACTAGGATCTTGTATTTTTTTTTGTATAGAGTTAGGAGAATATGCCAACTGGCTTGGTGGTTCAGAGATGAATTCCATACAATCACCTGAAATAGTTTGAAGAATATTATCATCTGTGGTTAGTTTCTCCCATTCATGTTGGTAAAGGGTTAATTGTCCCCCCTAAAAATCTTAACCTGAGCCTCGTAGATAATGGATAAGAAAAGAGTCTGTGTTCTCTGGAAACTCATTATTAACTTGGTTTTGAGGACATTCAATTCTTTGTGAAATGCTTCTTATTTTGGAAGGACCGATTCTGTTGTTGATTTTTTCTGGGGGGATAAGCATTCCCCCCTCTTCTTCCCCAAAAAGGCTTACTAGCTCTTACTCTGGTGACCTCTGAACTGGTTTGCTCTGAACTGGCCATTGTAGTGGCTTTTTGAGGAAGCATTTCCTTTGTTATTGTGTGTTACTTTATTCATTATGTTATTGGTTGTCTTAAGCTCCTGTAGAGTTTTGGGTAAATCTTCCCCAAAAAGAAGTTTCCCCGGTTTGATAGTCCTCGAACAGGCCTGTTTTAACTCTTGATTCAAATACGGTCGTATTGCATCCCTTCGTTTGAAGGAAAGTTCCTTGTGTACATGCCCAACCAGAGCTTAACAGAATCAGTCAACCTGAGTATAAGAGCTTTATAATTCGGGCAAGTTTCCTTTTCCCCGTGACTAAGCAAATCATCGACAGTGATAATAATGGCACTCGACGCCTTTAGAAACGTGTCCTGTAGCACCGGTACTATGATGTCTGACCTTTTGGAATTTGTAGTAAGATTTCCCCAAATCTCTAGGTTAACTTTGGGTACGGATAATGCTACACAATTACTAGATATTTCATACTTCTGGAGTATTTCTTTACGTTTCTCAACATTGTATTCAGTGTGAAACTTGTCATTTACAAGTTTCGACAATTGTTCTGAGAATGGAGGTCCAGCTTCGTCTGAAGCGTTCAGCGCGGTGGTAATTTGAGTCAACAACTCATCATTGTTCAACTCATTATCCTCCGAGTGCCCCTCGTCAAGACTGTCATTGCCTAATAGGCTAAGCCATTTTTTGCATCGGCATCTTGGTGCATGGGATCGTCTACATTTGAGACGGAATCTGCTTCATCTGAAGCACTGTCGTGTACTTCTTGTGGAGTAAAATTAGATTCATTGGAATAACGTTTCATTCTTTTTAGCCGGGGTCGAGTCTGATTCCTGGCTTGACTTACGTTTGTGCCGGCATTAGCTCACAAAGCATTTCGTTTGAAGATGTCATAATCTTCTGCTGTTCAGTTAGAACCGTAATGAGGGTTTTTGAGATGCCGGGATCCACCGCAACATCATTAGAATGAACGACAGGAGTCAGCCCTTTGTCGCCGGCACCTTCGGCGGCCATGCTTTTATTCACTGGAAAAAGATCGAAAAAGAGCGGGAAACGCGTAAAACGAAAAAAAAAAAATACAATTCATAAATAATTTCTCCACTGAGTTCGACAAAACTCGCACTGATAACAGCCCGCGGTGCGAAAAGATAAGCTTTACAAACTTGCTCATTTTAGCTCGTACGAAGACGAGATCTTTCGGTTTCAATACGTTTCTAACAATGTTTAGGAACAATTTCGAGGAAGTATAAACTGATACCATATTTCAAAGCCAATTATAGGAAGGCATTTTCACAAATTAAAAATATGCTGGTTCGTTTTCTCCAGATCGAGCGGTTTCACCGTACGTTTGAACAGCTTTGCCAAGGTGAACAGCGACAAACGGCAACATTTTCGCGCCTTTTTTCGTTGAAGTCGTGTGATCAGAAGTATATTTTTCTTTTCTTCACTTACTCTTTCTTCCTTTTTCTTTTATTCTGTGGTTCGTAGTTTGGTTTTAAATTTTAAATTTTTATTTTCAATTTCTACTTTCGTATCGGAAGTGGCCGCCATGTTTATTTTGCCAGTGCTCGTGTTTTGCGAGAAGGTTCGCGCAAAGGTTCGCACGAGACTCCCACGCTAAGCGCAAGGAATACTGGTAGTTGTAGTATGTGACCTAATTATGAAAACGGTCTTATAGCGAACGTCGAAAGTTCGACAGTTGATTCAGACGTTATATAGAAATGTTTTGGCAGGTATTATGTATTTGCCAGAATGAACTGATCAGGCAAATGTATTCCTCAAACTTTCTCTAAATTGTTTGATATCGACAATGTTTCCAATTTTTGGTTAATTTGAGTGTACTGACTCGGTACGCACTATATATTAAAGGTTTGTTGATACCACAAATGCGCTGACTCATCACAAGTTACACATGACCAACTGCAGGTTTTAGTTAAAGCCCTATTCAAGTCTAATCACGAGTCAATTATTCATGATTCTTGTTTTCAAAATGAGCCCTTATCAGTAAACAGTCCGTTCGATTTGAGATATTTCCCCAGTCATAATTAATATATCGTTCAAACTTTTCCATACTATCCATTGATTTCCTTGAAAATTATTAATAATAACAAATTTGTCCACGGACGAAGTGGACGCTCGGGCTATTTCCATTGGAAATGGCGTTAGGAGAAAACAAGCGGCACCACTGGAGCCACAAAAGGGACCAAACATTTAATAAGGTGGCTCCCTAGAGAGTTTTACCTACACTTTTACGAATAAAGCCTAATCTTGTTGTCTTGCAATTTTGGCTCACAAGATTTACTAGGTTCGACTACCAATAAGGATGCCAACATATTTACGTCTATTTGTCATTTGTCACTTTTTTGGTGAGCAGCCAGATGCGTCAAAATTTGATAGGAAGAGTGGGGTGGAACGAAGTGGTATTCATTAACAACGTGCTGTTGTCTTGGTAGTTAATCATTCTGCCCTTCAGCTGTAAAATCGTACGTGATAAAATGTGCTTGGCTTGCACTTTCTTTGTGCAATGCCACGAATGTTAATCGGAACATGCCATGAAACATTGCTCGCGTGACGTCACCCATGTCAATTGAGGTTTTATTAATTTGCGAAATTGATTGATCGACGATCAGTCCATTATCGATCATGAGTGTACACCTACAATCAATTCTACAAACTTTTCACGCTGTTTGGAACGAAATAAGGCATAAGGTAAGGTGATTAAACCATAATTATCTTAAAACACAAGGCACTTAGTATATTTGAAACCATGAAGGAGCGTCGGGCGCAAAAATTGCAGTGCATTAAAAAAAGAATCTTTAAGGAATTGGCAATCTAGCACAGAGGAAGACGAGTATCTTTGGTCTATAACTCTGAAGACGCCTAAAGAGATTCTATATTCAAATACGTCGGTAATTGAGCTTTTAAATTGGCTACAAATTGGGCATGCAGTACTTTCTGTGCGGGGGTGCTCCGTGAATAAGCAAACGTTATGGTTGTAATTAATGAAATGGACAAGAATATTTACACATCTGTCACCCCTGATCTGTTTTCAATTTTTCAAGTGTGATTTTTAGGCAGTTTCCCGGCAAGCTTCTTCACTGGTCTCCCAGGAGTAATAGTGTTACTGAATGCCGGAAAATCTGCGATGTACACAGATGTAGCAGCTACCAAGTGCAAACGGTCGACTCTTCTACCCAGCTGACAACAAACGCAGGATAACAAAGAACTGTTCCTTCAGTTTAAAAATGTGGTTATTAAGAATGAGACACAATTCTTTGATCAGTATGCAGGAGCACCCACTGAAGGAATGGTTTCGGTGAAAAAGCTGTTCGGAATCATTCTGTGCTGTGTTCACATCAACACCGAAACACATCTAGAGTAAATATGTTTCAACGAAACACGGTTTACCTAAACATTGCAATGTTCGCAATTTCTTGGTTCACATTAGTTGTTAATCTCAAAACACGTTTCATGACTGGTTCTATAATTTGTCATCACCGAAACATGTTTTGAGTAAACATGTTTCAACGAAACACGTTTACTTTAAACATGTTTGCAATTTCATGATTCACATTAGTTGTTAATATCAAAACATGTTCTATAATTTATCATCACCGAAACATGTTTTGAGTAAACATGTTTCAACGAAACACGTTTACCTTAAACATGGTTGCAATTTCATTATTTACATTAGTTGTTAATCTCAAAACACGTTTATACTGTTTTACCAAGCTGTAACTCTACCCAGCTATGTGCAATGGTCGGAGAAACTTCCTTAAAATCACCGAGTCGTTTGGGAATTGGGAAATTTAAAAACATATCGTTGGAAAGGCATGTTGATTTGAAAGACGTCAGTCACTCCAACGCAAGCGTAGCGTTGACCATTTTATTTTGTGTTGCGTTTAAAAATATACAATTCAACGTAAGAAATCTCTACGCACTTTTGATATGAAATAAACACAGCACGCTTAATTTCTACACCGACCTATTTGTATTGCGCCACGACAGGCGACTGCGATGACGAAACCTTATTTTGAAAGGATCGAACTAGGGGAATCCCCTACAGGTACCTTTGACCTATACGTTAACATTCTCCAATCAGCTGTCACCAGGAAAAAGAGCGATTTGCATCTAAATCTAAACCGAGCAGAATAAAATGAGGCTTGGTTACCAAACCATACACATACAGAACAAAAATATTAGCGGCAAGTGTCATCGCTAGCACGTTTGATTCTCGTAGAAAATCCGTGAATTTGGTTTGTATTAGTCGAGTCTACTCAGTTTCAGACTTTTATGTGTTGTAATGTGACGGACGAAGTCGAACGAAGGCAAACCGGTCGATTGACCCGAGTCTGTTCATACACGAACAAGGTTCAAGATTTGGACGCTGAAAACCTATTGTGCATGTGCGAACTGGGAAATTTATCAAAATCAAAATTACACTAGGGGCTTTTTCTTCAGTAATTGTACCTCGATAATTCCGTATTTTTGCCTGGAGCATTTACAACGCCAGTTCACATGTTACCGACGTGGTCGGGAATACAAAAATATTAGCGGAAAGTTCATCGCTAGCACCTTTGGTCACCTTTGATTCTCGTAGAAAATCGGTGAATTTGGTTTGTATTAGTCGAGTCTACTTTTATGTGTTGTAATGTGACGGACGAAGTCGAATGAAGGCAAATCGGTCGATTGACCCGAGTCTGTTCATACACGGACAAGATTCAAGATTTGGACGCTAAAAACCTATTGTGCGAACTGGAATATTGATCAAAATCAAAATTACACTTACTAGGAGCTTTTTCTTCAGTATTTATACCTCGATAATTCCGTATTTTTGCTTGGAGCATTTACAACGCCAGAAATCACACTCGATAAAGAGTATACCTTAAGGTCGCGGCGGATACCTGGCCATGAATAAATTCATAAGGCAAAATTGTAGCAGGGGTGCCACTTTGAAAAACGTTATATCGTGAACGTTTGGAAGCCGAATTTTCGCTAAAATTTAACAGAGATATTGGCGAATAATGGAAGTGTCGAGAAGTGCATAAGGATTGTTTTTTTATCGAAGAGTTCGCGCTTTGCGGCAATGCTGTAAGCAACCAAAGTTATGTTTTTTAAAAACGTGGTTTTGTGTCCAAGTTTGCTCCTCGAGAAGAATTAACACAAAGCAAGTTGATTTCACCGCTCACTGGTCCGTCAAAACGTCTATTGTGTCATATCTGACTCTGTCAGATTTCTTTATTTCAACTTCAATTAAAAGTTATTAGCTTTTAAAGGAGTAAAATTGTCTATGTTAGAATTTGAAGCCCCGTATCTTCCCTTTGAAAGCCTATTTAAAAATTTTGAGTCAGATATGACAATCTACAATACACCTAGTTTACCTCCCTACAGTTTCAACTCATAAAATTCTCTATCCGCGCTGAATTCTTGGACACAAAATTGCTTGTTTTTACGCTTCCAAAGGCTTCCCGAGCAAACACGAATGCAAAATATATGTATTTATGGTAATTTTGCTAATTTTAATCTACGGGCCGCTGCTGTTAACACTTCATTGCAGAAAGAACAATGCCCGGGGGGTACTCAACAAAGTTTTGACAGAAAAGGTACCCCTTTCATATACTTTTCAGTGAAAATGGTACCCCTTTCATATAGCCTTTACGTGCGTCTGTTTGATATATTTTGAAAGACCCTTTTTATAGCACTTAAATGGGAGTTTTCCCTACCTTTTTTATCCTTCAACGGCGTGTTTTCGCTACCCTTTCCTATTCTTCGTGAACCCCCTACCCTTTCATATACTTCAACTCGTAAAATCCTGACCCTTTCATATACCTCCAACCTCAAAAAGGTACCCCTTTCGGCGGAGCATCCCCGTATAGCCCATTACAGGGAGTAGCACCCCCCCCCCCCCCCCCGGGAACAATGCGTTGAAAAATAATGTATTTTACCAGACAGCGCTTTGCTAGCCTGTTCCAGGCTCTGAGATAGTGGGGAACGCACGAAGTAAAAAAAAAAGTAAAAAAATCGCGGGGGAACTGGGGTGAGGGCATGTAATCGCGTTTACCGGGACAGCAAAGATATTCAGTTTGCATGAGAGCAAACCTGCTCGCCTGTAAAGATATGTAAATCGTCATTTTTCTTTCTAAATGACATAAATTGGTACACAAGACTGCGAAGTTTTAAAAGCACAAAGAAAATGAACCAAAATGCTGAAAAAATCCTTAGTTAAACCATTCCATGTTTTGCCGCCATTTTCAAAACAACAACTTTGAGACAAAAACGTTGATGCTAAATTTAGTTATCGCACCGGGCCGGCCAGCTCGGCTAACCGGGCCAAACCGGCTTGTATAATCAGGCTCTGCCACGTTACATCTGAATGCGAATGACACGTCAATTTTGCAAAGCAACGAAGGAATAATCCTTTTTTAATTAAGGTTCAGTAGTGAACAGGTAAAAGGAACTATCAAACTTTCGTTCTGCTTTCTCATTCTCGTTCTCTTTCTTTTCTCTTCACATAACATTTTATTTTAATTTGTCGGATGATGTTTTTAATCAGACGCTTCTCCGATAGTATTCAGTTCAACATTGATGGATAAAACCACGAAATTTACCGGCCTGGGTTCCAGTGGCCCGAAGAAAATATCGCTAAAAAATGACGGACCCGGAGTCCAAATTCACTAACATTCGTTACCGCAGCCGCTCCACACATTGTTGATTAGTACACGTGCTTTTAAATTGCTTATTACTTTTTCAGTATTTTTAGTTTATATATCACAGAGCATTTCATTTCAGTTAGTGTTTAAATATTCCGCTCTCATGGCGATTTCTCTCTGGGCTAGCTGCATTACTAGCAATAATTCGCCCTCGAGATTAATATTTTAGCTTGCAATTGGACTACATATTAAAGTTTTAAATTCAACTGAGAAATCAGTGAACTGAGAAATTTCGTGTAACTGATATCTGGTATATGAAATCGGTCCAAAACTGAGAAATGACAAAGTAAATTTTAACTGATAGCTGAGGAATGGCAAAGAAATAACTGACTGAACTAATAGATTCGTTACCGCCAACCAGACCCTGCTTTGGGAGAACGAGTACGTCAATGTACAGTCGGTTTTCTTGAGCTTGGAACTACATTGTACTGTTGAATGTTTCGCCTGGGGGAAACTCGCGTGCCGTGACGCTGGTAGACTTTGCCACAAACTGACATATTTATCCGGTCATTTGTTACCGGATTTCAAAGCACTGACCAATCATGTGGCAACTTATTGCAATTTCGACCACGTTAACCAATCAGCTGATGTCTTGATATTGCCTGTCAAGATCACACATTGTAGAGATAAATACATCAGATACACGTACACAATCAAACCGTACCAAGGGGCGAATATTTGGTTTCTGCTTCTGGCGTTAAGACGGATTTTCGCTCTGAAGCGGATAAAGGTTGGTGACTGCGTCGTTTGGGCAGACATTTCATCGTGTTTATTGTTTTTCAATACAAGCGTATTACGTATGGATTTCTTTGAGAAATTCGATAAATGTGCTCACTTTCCTCGATGGATTTAATAATAATCCGGACAGCATGACGGTGCTCTGGTAGAATGGCGGTGAACAGTGAACAAATTGGGACTGTTGCGGCTCCCATAGCACATTTTCTGTGCTGCTGAACATTTATTTGTCGCTGTCGGTTAATTGACAAACGACTGGTTTTGTCTCTAGCGTCATGGTCGATCTTCGCTTTCTGCAAATCCACCGTGTTTTACTGATCTTGGAGATCTTGCTACTGATGCTACTTTATGATCAAAGCGGAACGAAAGAGTTGTCTTCATCGTATTTCCTTCCTTTTTTTTCTTCAGTAAAAAGATATTGAGGTACATATGTTCTTTGGCGTCTAATGATGGAATGTTACTGCATTATCCACTGATCGCCTTGAAATGTTCTAAACATCAAGCCAAGGCTTCGTGGCCGGATTACTTGTGTTCCGTTACCTTATGTAATGTCAAGCGAGTGTGCTGATTACTATGGTCCTTCGCCTTCCAGTGTAAGTGTTCGTTACTCAGTCAGTCAATAACATTTCATCCTTTTCCTGTTAGTCCCAATTAGTCCTTCTGTTATGTACTTTTTGATGTTGTCCATAAGTTTGTCGTAGTTTGGCATAAACATTGCATCACTGAACTACATTTTACTTCGCCTTAGTTAATATTTATATTTTTGGTGACTCTAATCATTGCCATGGTATTTCAAATAAAGGTTACTGCGATGAGATAATCATCACATGGGTCTTGTTTTTGTTTTTTCATCCGATCAAAAGTCGTATTTTGAACTCTAATAGTTATCAATAACTTGCATCATAGTTATTGATAACTTGCATTACAATATTTCTATACATATATTCAGGTCATCAGGTATGTCATAGTCACGTGCTTCATTTATCGGCCCTTTAAAAGCATCCTCCAAAATCTTTAAGCTCTCTTTTTTGATATGATAAGGTCTCGTAATATCGCCGACCTAAAAACCAGAGGTAAGCGTGCATGAGAATGTCACATTCTAAATCAACCAAGTACTGAATCATCAGCGTATAAAAGCCATGTAGAATACAACTCAAGTAGTCAGATCAGGTCGTGACTATTGTAGGATATGGTGTTAAAAGCTAATAATTTTACACTCACTAAGATAAAAATATATATTTTATAGACATTTTTTGGAGAGAAAAAGAAAAGAGAGATTAAAGGGAGTGATATTTTAGCGTGGATGGCTTAGATTTTTACAGATTGACATGGATGGTCAGTAATGGAACTTTTATTCTGCCATCATCTTTGTCAGGCGAAGTTGCGTAAGCCATCCGCACTCCGCAGAATTGCACTTTGATTTCTTGAATGTCTTTTTTACATTTTCACGCTTTTGAAACTGAGCAATTTGGAAAGCACGCCGGGAAAGATTTAGCTGTGGACTCGGCAGTCAGAGCGAAAATAAGTGATTGCATTGTACCACGTGTCGTACGAGTATTACCGGCTTTAGCCTGCAATGCAGGCGTTTATTAAAATGATGGGGCGAATTTCGAGGACGCGCGCGCGCGTCCCCTCGCGCGCGCGTCCTCGAAATTTCGCCCCATCATTTAATAAACGCCTGCATTGCAGGCTATACCGGCTTCGACTTTAAGTAAATGTTTCGGTGACCTCATTGTCGGGGGTGAAAAGCCTAGTAATACGACCCCACTTCGTATTCCTTACGGTTTTCTGACGTGAACGATCTTTATCACTCTTTTATTAAGACTCGGCTCTTATTCATTGTTTCACTTCAACTCGTAATCGTTGAGTTAATGCCGGGAGTTAATGTTGTACAGGTTGCTTTCACTTACTAACCTAACAAAATGCCATGTAAGACGTGGTATAGTTCCATTTTTGGAGCATTCGGGATCAAACGTATATAAATTACTGAAAATGCTTTCAACAGAAATTAACTTATATCAGGAGCTTATAAGCTTATAAGCTCCTCGTGAAATAGTTAAAATAGTTAAAATAGTTTTGAGTGATCATACAGAAAATTGAGAAAGATATCGCCAGGCATATATGATGTGCAACCACAGGTTTTCCATCCTCTGTGCATATCGGTTTATAAAACTAGCCTCACTGAAGGCGAAATTTAGGACTCTTAAAACTGATGAAAATGACTCTCAAAATCACTGGCATGGTTTGTCTGTGATGCAACGCGATAATATCTGTAGGTGGTTGTTAGCCGGATAAATTTTCGAACCGTCATTCTTGCGGTCAAACTCCTTCTTTTGGAATGTTTACCGCAAATTCAATTCGTGCTTTGTTATCGGAGAAGCTGGGAAAAAATTACGTTCTTACACCCAGCCTTTGTTCATTCTTTATCTGGCTAAGATGGCTGTCTCTTAAAACTCCAAAATAGCAGGGGTCATATATTTTACAACGTGGTATTATAGTTAGGTATAGCTTTTGGTTGTACAAAATAAAATCGAAAATACAAATTATAATGTCATTCAAGGTGTGCAATTCCGACTTTTAAGGTACAGAGTGGCCAGGACTTAGGCATTCTTCAGTAAGTTATGCCCTTGTGATTTCGAATCTTGTCGATATTGTTTGAAAAAACGAACTGTCCAGTGATCGAATTGACCATTAATTCAATCGGTTTCAGATGTTTTGGGCTCTTGAAGTCGAAATCCCAACAGTGCATGGTTTAGTCAATTCAGCTTTGAATTCTTCTTTCATGCATGCATTGTTTTTATTTCACATTTTCAACATGTTAATTTGGAAGGGTTAACGGAAATGAGACAGTAATATAATATAAGATATTATAGATTTCAGATCACTGACCATGATAAATAGGCTTTTTATGAACGCTGTGGCTATAGAGCGTATGCACATGACGTCACGGCGGCCATATTGGTGTACCAAAACAATAGAACGGCGGCCATGTTGGTGTACCAAAACAATCCTGTGGGATTTGAAAGCTTTTCTTATGTTAACACTTTCTTTTGTTCCAATAAATTTGCATAGCTGCTTGCCACGTGAGTGCATACGCTCTATATGGCCGGTAACCGGTCAAGGTTTTCAAAACACTAAATAGCCGGCAGTACTATATTCTCAGTAAATTTCTCAAAATCGAAAAATTCCAACTAATCTAAACTATCATATGTCGATTTAGAAAGGTCAAGCGATCCTGAAATGCTTTATAGATTTCAAGCCTAGTGTTTGGTTTACGCTGGGCTCAGTAGACGAAACCATGTTTTGTGACACTTAGAAATTTTTCAGCTCGACTGCCGGTCAAGGTTTTCAAAACACTAAATGGCCGGCAGTCATATATTCTCAGTAAATTTGACAAATCGAAACAATACAGCTATTCTGAACTAGGTCGACACTCGTTAATCCGTCGAAAGGCCCTCTTATCTTCGGCCAGCTTTCGTAATCTAATGACGTCACGCTTGTGCTGCCCTCGGCTTTTATTTACATTTGGCCACCATCCATCTTCGACTCTGGTGTTTGTTTTGAGTAAATTGCCCCGTTTTTCGATCCTACTTTGTTTGATTCAGAACAATTCCGTTTGGAAAGGATGTTGTGATGTCTTCAACCTCTTTTTGCTCTGTAACTGAGAGGGACCTTCAGCGTATGTTATTGAATGAAACTAGACACTGAAAGTACTCAGTAACATCCCTTGAATGGCCCCGGGATCGGGTCGCATTCATGAAGAATGACACAAAATGAGAAAATAAAATATGGATAAACCGCAGCCCCGTTTCACAACTTTTATAAAATATTGGCGGGAATTATAAGGAAATTGTGTAGTCAGATCAATAATGAATGCTTGCACTAAGCTGTCTAAGCTGTCTGATAATTTCTCCTCCGTTTCAACGGCCGATGAAGCCTTCAAGCTAATCCAAGATTTCGAAACTCGAAATACAGTAAAATTTTCCCGCTACAAGGCAAGCAAAGGCTTTGGAAGCTCAGGTAAGCGTTAGCTGTAAAGGGAAAGTGAGCAGTCCGGGATATCTTTAAAAGAAGCGCTCTACGGTTCACCGATATTAAGCGTAGGAGAAACATGAAAAAAAGGCGGGCAGCCACAGAAAGGAACTGACAGCCAGGTCAACTTGTTATGAAAGGGACTCAAATTCATCCCAACACCCCTGACAAACGAAACTAAAACAAGGCAAGGACTCTTGCGGGATTTTGAACAATTTGCGAGACGGATGCGCCTCCAATATATCTTTCACGGCCAAAATAAAGAAACACATCCATTTCACGTCAAATCGAATTGGATTCCACCGGTTCAACCATCCGTTGCCCTTGAGAGCTATTTGGAGAGTATTAAAATCCAACTCTCTGGTTGAGATTAAATTAAAATGAGGCTTTGAAAGCCAAAAAATAACTTGTCATGTAGCGAGGTCAAAGCCATCACAAACTCTGACATAAACCTTAAAAAGGCAGATAAAAGAACAACAACAGTCCTCATGAATAAAACGGACAAAATAAACAAGGCCCTAGATCTTTCACGAGAATTATTTAAAGTTCGTTTCCTGAACTTGTAACCTTCTGGAGGAAACGACCCCACCCTCGGAATAGAACCCCGACATGCATCGTGAAGTCTGCTGATTCCTCGGTACTAACGACGCAACCAAAGTTAGTGTTGGCCGGGGGTGGGGGATTTGGGGGGGGGGGGAGGGACTTTACAAGAATGTTTCCTACCCCCCTCCCCCCGCCTCAAAAAATATGTAGCTAAATCCCCTGGATGTTTTCGAGTACACATTCAGTCGTCAGTATTTGACAGGAAAAATATCCCAAGGTAGGATGGACGAATATCGTCACATGTTTTAAACATACGCCCCGCCCCCAAATCCGGAAAATTGTTACTGCGTGCGAAAATTCTCTTTCTCCAGCTCCCCTCACCGCCAGGAGACTGCCACCGTTGTTTCACCTTTCCACAATAAATTTCCACTCCTTTACGACGAAGAAGCTGTTATCTTAATCAGAAATATCGGTGAACCGTAGAGCGCTTCTTCTTTTAAAGATATCCCGGACTGCTCACTTTCCCTTTACAGCTAACGCTTACCTGAGCTTCCAAAGCCTTTGCTTGCCTTGTAGCAAGAAAATTTTACTGTATTTCGAGTCTCGAAATCTTGGATTAGCTTGTAGGCTTCATCGGCCGTTGAAACGGAGAAGAAATTATCAGACAGCTTAGACAGCAGTGCAAGCATTCACTATTATTTTATAAACAAAGACCTGACTACACAATAACAACAACAACAAGTTTATTAGCATTCCCAATTTACATATGGTATAGCCTAAACAAAAATAAAGTAATATAAGTAATAAGTAATAGTAATATAACAAATAACAGGTCGGTTAAATTAATTAATATTTTTAACTGATCGCTGGGGCCCTTGTCCAGTGGTACAAGTGACTCTTAATTCGAATGCTTGAAATATATAATATCCTAGTTTTCACAATTTCTCTATAATTCCCGCCAATATTTTATAAAAGTTGTGCAACGGGGCTGCGGTTTATCTATATTTTATTTTCTCATTTCGTGTCAATCTTCATGAATGCGATCCGATCCCGGGGCCATTCAAGGGATGTTACTGAGTACTTTCAGTGTCTAGTTTCATTCAATAACATACACTGAAGGTCCCTCTCAGTTACAGAGCAAAAAGAGGTTGAAGACATCACAACATCCTTTCCAAACGGAATTGTTCTGAATCAAACAAAGTAGGATCGAAAAACGGGGCAATTTACTCAAAACAAACACCAGAGTCGAAGATGGATGGTGGCCAAATGTAAATAAAAGCCGAGGGCAGCACAAGCGTGACGTCATTAGATTACGAAAGCTGGCCGAAGATAAGAGGGCCTTTCGACGGATGTTAACGAGTGTCGACCTCTGAACTATCATATGTCGTGATCCTGATCAAACGAGCCGGTTTTGTGGGATTTCTATATCACGAAACCATGTTTTGTGACACTTGGAACTTTTTTCAGCTCGACTGCCGGTCAAGGTTTCCAAAACACTATATGGCCGGCAGTTCTATATTCTCAGTAAATTCACAAAATCGAAAAATTCCAGTTAATCTAAACTATCATATGTCGATTTAGAAAAGTCAAGCGATCCTGAAATGCTTTATAGATCTCAAGTCTAGTGTTTGGTTTACGCTGGGCTCAGAAGACGAAACCATGTTTTGTGACACTTAGATCTTTTTTCAGCTCGACTGCCGGTCAAGGTTTTCAAAACACTAAATGGCCGGCAGTTCTATATGCTCAGTAAATTTCACAAAATCGAAAAATTCCGGCTAATCTAAACTATCATATGTCGATTTAAAAAGTCAAGCGATCCTGAAATGCTTTATAGATCTCAAGTCTAGTGTTTGGTTTACGCTGGGCTCAGAAGACGAAACCATGCATTTAGTGTTTTGAAAACCTTGACCGGCAGTTGAGCTGAAAAAAGTTCTGAGTGTCACAAAACATGGTTTCGTCTACTGAGCCCAGCGAAAACCAAACACTAGGCTTGAAATCTATAAAGCATTTCAGGATCGCTTGACCTTTCTAAATCGATATATGATAGTTTAGATTAGCTGGAATTTTTCGATTTTGAGAAATTTACTGAGAATATAGAACTGCCGGCCATTTAGTGTTTTGAAACCTTGACCGGTTACCGGTATGGTTGCCGTTTTGTTGCAATATTCAGTACAACCAATTTTATATTCAATAAACCAATTTTATATTCAATAAACCAATTTTATATTCAATAAACCAATTTTATATTCAATAAAACCAATTTTATATTCAATAAACCAATTTTATATTCAATAACCAATTTTATATTCAATAAAACCAATTTTATATTCAATAAACCAAATTTATATTCAATAAACCAAATTTATATTCAATAAACCCATTTTATATTCAATAAGCCAAATTTATATTCAATAAACCAAATTTATATTCAATAAATCCATTTTATATTCAATAAACCAAATTTATATTCAATAAACCAAATTTATATTCAATAAACCAATTTTATATTCAATAAACCAAATTTATATTCAATAAACCAAATTTATATTCAATAAAACCAAATTTATATTCAATAAACCAAATTTATATTCAATAAAACCAATTTGTATTCAATAAACCAAATTTATATTCAATAATTTCTGCGGTCCAATGCAGTCAGCGGTGTTTTTTCCGCTTGTTTTACCACGTGGTATTAACCAACATGGCGGCTGAAACATCCACTTGGCGGTGGTTTTTATCACTATGGAATTCCTTTTATCGCAACTCGAAATTCAGTTAAGTGATCAAGATTTGGTATACCATGAGGCGGCTCTTCTGTTGAATAGATTGGAGACTGCTGTTAATGTTTTAGAAAAGACAAGGTTTTGTCTTTTCGACTCTCAGGAATGCCGGAAATGGCGTTTTTGAGTTTAAAATCGGAAACATTTTCCGGGGGACATGCACCCGGACACCCCCCCCCCCCCCCCCTTCAGAAATTCCTGGATCCACTTCTGTTTGTCAATCTTGCGGGAACTATGTAATGTGACATGTTCAACCAAATTCATATTTTTTGGAACCACAAAGTTATTGGGATGTGTCGCAATACCGTAAGTTTACCAGATTTCGGAAGACGGGAAAGAAATCTTACTGGAAACCCAGGACGCCCTTCATTCATGTTTCCGCCAGCAGTTATAGAAAACTTGCACGCAAGTGGTTTTTATAGCTGGACAGAGATTGCTCGCATGCTTCACGTGTCGCGATGGACAATTTACAGGAGGGCGAGAGCCCGGGGGGGGGGGGGGGGGTACTCCCGACAATTTAGGAGACCTTAGGATAGGTGTGTGCCGCCAAGGTTCTCAAACCCTGGCCTTATTTAAGGATAGAAAATCGAGATTTGATACCCTATTTCAGGCCCAATTCAGGCGTGTAGTACAGTTTTAACAGACCATATCTTTTTCGTTTTGCGCGTTGGGGTGGATACTGCAATTTAGTGACCCTATCTAAGGAATATCTAAGGTTCACAATACCAAAAATACCAAAAAGGATACCCTATTTGAGGACC
Source organism: Cladopsammia gracilis (assembly GCA_022457155.1). Taxonomy (NCBI): domain Eukaryota; kingdom Metazoa; phylum Cnidaria; class Anthozoa; order Scleractinia; family Dendrophylliidae; genus Cladopsammia; species Cladopsammia gracilis. The sequence goes on along the minus strand of JAJGOT010000769.1, from coordinate 152,647 downwards.
GAGCACCTCAAAAACCCTACCCTATCCGTCGGGCGGCACATACCTATATAGCGTATATAAGGGAGTACCCCCTCCCCCCCGGAAGGGGGGGGGGGGGGGCGAGAGAGTACGACCTTCAGGATGTTGGGTGATTTTCAGATCTTTCTGACGAGGAACTTGACTCCTTGATGAGAGGATACATTTCACGACACGGTAATACAACTGGAGAGTCGTAAGTCATAGGTTACATCAGGTCTCTTAATTTAAAAGTGCAAAGGGACAGAATAAGGGAATCTCTAACACGGGTGGATCCTAGAAACACAGCACTGAGGTGGGCGTGTGTCATTACACGTAGGGTATACAGTGTTCCAGGACCTAATTCACTGTAGCACATTGACGGCCACCATTGCATCATTCTTTGGAAATTTGTTGTGCATGGCTGCATAGATGGCATCATGTATCTTTTCGCAGCAGACAACAACTATGCTCAAACAGTTGCTACAGTGTTTCAGTGTGCAGCCCAAGAATTCGGTTGGCCATCCCGTGTTAGGGGGGACCATGGCGGTGAAAATGCTGAAGTTGCATCATTAATGATTGCCGTAAGGGGGGATAACAGAGGCAGTTTCATTGCAGGCTCCTCCACTAGGAATCAACAAATAAAAAGGCTCTGGAGAGAAGTATTTAGATGTAGCCTTTTTCTGTTTTATTGTGTTTTCCATTCACTCGAGGACAGTGGATATCTTGATATAGAAAATGAAGTGCACACTGTGATTGTTTTACACTATGTCTTTTTACCGAGAACTAATTAGAACTAATTAACTAAGAGTTTGCCAGGGCTTTTAACCTGCGCCCCATGTGCACAGAGCGTAATTGGAGTCCAAACAACTGAAATTTGGAGCAATGGGATGATAAATCCAAATAACGCCAGGCAAACAGCACTGAGAGACCCAGCTGTTGATGACGAAGAACCAGGCAACCTAGAGTTTTTTGGAGTAGATCGTAACTCATGGGCCAGTAATTCTAGAGCTGAAAACTTCCACTAATTTGGACCTTATATCTTCTTCTTTGTCATTGGTCGTCAGATCTACTGTTCATGTAAACAAGATGTCATCTTTTCCCAAAGCATAGTTAGGAAAAGCGATTGGAATCTTCCCATCCTCATCCACAAAGTCAGTGGGATCTACAGTGGGATCTACTGATGGCCAAGTCTTCTACGCTTTGGCTACTGTGAAAGCGAACCACGTACGACATCTCCAACCGTCAAGGCATTAGCCCGAAGTAGATCACGACCGCGACCTCGTCCCACAACATCCGACACAACACCGGCGATTCCAGTTGCAATTTAAGTACTGTGATTTGTGCAGGCTGGTGCACGCTTACGTTACCAATTTAGTGTCAAAAGATAAAGCGAAGTGAAAAATTCTTGCCTACTGTTACTATCACTCCTGATGACAGCACAGCAACCCCTCTTCTAATTCCTCTTTCCACCGCTTCTTCTATTTCATTCAGCGTTGGAGGCTGGCCCGCCATGTTGGTTAATACCACGTGGTTAAACAAGCGGAAACTCCGCTGACTGCATTAGACCGCAGAAATTATTGAATATAAATTTGGTTTTATTGAATATAAAATTGGTTTATTGAATATAAAATTGGTTTTATTGAATATAAAATTAGTTTATTGAATATAAAATTGGTTTATTGAATATAAATTTGGTTTATTGAATATAAAATTGGTTTATTGAATATAAATTTGGTTTATTGAATATAAATTTGGTTTATTGAATATAAAATGGGTTTATTAAATATAAATTTGGTTTATTGAATATAAATTTGGTTTATTGAATATAAAATTAGTTTATTGAATATAAAATTGGTTTATTGAATATAAAATTGGTTTATTGAATATAAATTTGGTTTATTGAATATAAATTTGGCTTATTGAATATAAAATGGGTTTATTGAATATAAATTTGGTTTATTGAATATAAATTTGGTTTATTGAATATAAAATTGGTTTTATTGAATATAAAATTGGTTATTGAATATAAAATTGGTTTATTGAATATAAAATTGGTTTTATTGAATATAAAATTGGTTTATTGAATATAAAATTGGTTTTATTGAATATAAAATTGGTTTATTGAATATAAAATTGGTTGTACTGAATATTGCAACAAAACGGCAACCATATACCGGCCATATAGCCACAGCGTTTTATGAAAAATACCTATCATATTTGTAGCGTTACGCCTGAATAGGCATTGCACTTGTGTTACAAAAAGTTGAAAAGTTAAGTATATTAAAGTACACATTGTATACATTAATGACTAAATGAAGGACCAAAAAGTCTTAGTAATCGTTTTTTTTTTTGGTATGTTTGTCCTGGCTGTCAATTCATGCTTTGAGGTAATAGAATTTCCCGGCGGAAAGATTGGAAGATTGGTTTATATATTGAATTTCATTTGGTCGATACGATACGATTTTAATTAACTCCAGAACCTCCACAGTGAGCATTTGTTTACTTGATTTTCTGCTGTAATACAATCGACAGACAAATGTAGTCAATTTACTTATTATACTTATATGAAATAGAGCATACACATACATATCTCATACCGTGTCCATGATATCAGCAATCTATTCTAAATTGGAGCTTCATGAGAGGAGCTTTATAAGAGATGCTCGATTTGTAATTTTTAGTCCAGTAGACGAGTGAAGTAATGTAACGGTTTTAAGTAAGTACACGAGGACGTCAGTGTTTCTGTGCATGGAGAGCCGCGCCGGTTTGGATTGACAAATCGCTTCGGAGTCGAGCTATTTATCCATATGTTTGCATGTCCTTGATTTTTCTGTCAAAGGTTTTGGATTAAGTCTGAAACGTTCATGCATTTCTGGAGGCGATCAGGCCTCAGAAAATTAATTTCGTGCCTTGTCATCCAAGCAGTCGAGAACAGTTCAGCTTCTTCTGAAAAATCTGGTGAATTGTGAGAGACAGTTCTCCACAAAGTATCATAATTTAATCTTTATGTTGCAACATTTTGCGTGACAGGGCTTATTCTATTACATTGTAATTTTTTTTCAAAATTTCATTTCATTTTTTACTCATGCGCATAGCGGCATGAGTCAAGGTTCGGTAGGGTTTCTTTTCGTCCCGCTTTTCGTCGTCACAAAATGCCTTGTTTTTTTAAACTTTCCCGTATCCCGCGGGACGGCTTTCACTGGTCTGATTGGTTGACACGCGACCTCGTGATTTCGGCGTGCCCGTAATCACGTTACTGTTTTCAAATAGCCGAGTCAAGCCACTAGCATTTGGACTTCATGCTTCACCGGAAAATAAATTAAATTTTTCGATGGGAATTTTTATGTTGATATCAATTTGTGATTGAATTTTTCTTTGTGTTGACGCTACTTGGAGAAATGCTTATAAAACGTGTTTAAATTCAGTTGTAAATTCAGTCGTAATATATGATATCTGATATTATGTAAACAAAACAAGACTTACATGTCACGCAAAATTCGTTGAGAGTGAGGGGGTGCGTGACCCAGTTAAAATAAACCATAAAACGTTCTTATGCAAGCGCATGAGTACAGGCTACCAGCTAGCCTCTTGTTTTAGAGAAAGATCTCATCGTCCTTAACATTTTTAAGTGTAAAAGGCCTCATCGCAGGTCATGTGACATACTACGTGACCATTTGTCTGAGAAAAGCAAGTATTTGTCGAATTGACAATGGGTTGAAAACATCAGATGAAACGCTTTTCAGATACATGTTAGTTTTTTTCAGCCCTTTGCGTTCGGAATAATCGTCTACTGTTTTCTAAAATACATTATGAGGACAAAGGTCAATTTTCCTCTTTAAAATATTCAACTTTTGATCAAACGTAATAAATATATTCTTGAAAATTAAGGACACTCATTCCAAACGTAGAAGGTTAGAGTATTAAATCTTCGTCAGAAACGCTAATTTAAAAAATCGTTGCCACGTAATAATAATAATAATAATAATAATAATAATAATAATAATTACTTCAGAAGACTACGCTACTGGGAACAGCGAGGATTTTGAGAATTATATTAATATTGACGAGATTATCTCTCAAGTTAAATCAAAAAGTAATTAATTAATATTTTCACACTTCTCTTTCTTTTATTTCAATCACTTGTTTCTCTTTTTTTTTTCCTTTTTGTTTCTTCTTCTTTTTTTTTTCTATTGTTTGATCCTTTCTTTTTATTTCAACAAATTGGTGTGTGTAGCGATTTCTAATCATGTAATTAATTTCACTGGCCTGCCAAGATTAGCTTTTGCTACCTGCAGGCCAGTATTATAAATTCTGTAATAACTATAACTAATAAAGATTTTTGTTGTTGTTGTTGTTGTTGTTGTGTTGTTGAGAAAGGTGTTGGAACTTTAGAGTAAAGAGAAAACCCTAGGGGACCTTTGGCCATGGGCTATGACCTGCTCCCTTAGAAAACAATTCGGAAAAAGATCATCCAGTTTATTTATGAAGATAATAATATAATAATAATAATAATAATAATAATAATAATAATAATAATAATAATAATTAGATTATAGCTTTTAGATTTGTAGATATAAGGTTTCAGTAACTTATTTATTTATTTTTTAAGTTTCGCTCTTGCGCACAGGTTACGCTTTGCGCCTTGTGTTGCTTTATAACACTGTGCATACAGGTAGTTTTACTGCAATAATAATAATAATAATAATAATAATAATAATAATAATCATGAATAATAATAATTTTTTAATAATCAAATAATAACAATCTTTATACAGGGAGCTCACTTCACTATTGTGGTGGTATTCTGTGAGGCCCTGAGTAAATAAAAATGGTTAAAAACTAAGTTAAAAAGATTATAAAAAAACTACAAAATTACGCTAAGAATTATAGTAATACAATAGAAGCTATAAAAACATGTAAGTTGTAAAAATCTTAGTAAAAAGGTGATGCTTAGGGCTATGTCACTTATGTCGTGATATGTCACGTGATCAAAATGATACACAAAGGCAAAAGCGGACATTAAGATTTATTTTCAGGGAAAATTTCATCCTATTCTAGCTAGGCAATCTAGCTAAATATATTGTCGATTAACCCTATTTTCCGGATACACTTTAAACACAGGCCTTAAACTGCTTGAGATAAAATAAGTTCGGACATTTTACTCATTGCTCGCATTTTTTCTCGCCTCTGTGGGGCTCGAAAAGCTACTGCGCAACTCGTAAAAGGTGTTATCTGTTAAAACATCGAATGATGTGTATTTATTGAACGAATTAGCGATGCTTCTATTTAGGTATAATAATCATCTTCATCATTGTAAGAAATGTGGAAAAAATGGAAATGGAGAAAAGCCAGGCCGCAAACCTAATTGCCTAATTGCGTGTACTGCAATTCTCAAGAGCATAACAGCCTTAACTGTACGAAAGTACTTGACGTAGCCGCCAGACGAGCTATATTACAAAGGGGTGGATTGTGCTGGAACTGCACCGGTAGAGGTCATGGCGTGACGCAATGCAGGTCAAGAGGATGCAAAAACTGTAACAGGAAACATCACACCTCGATATGCGACCAAGAAAAATCTACACTTGATCAATTTCAGAATCCAAGAGATGAGAAGAGTATGAGTGCACTCATGAACCACGCCAGTACCCTTCATCCAACAGTACTAGCGAAAATTGGAGAGGAGGAAGTGCGTGTGATGTATAACCAAACTTAACTTGAAACCTGCGAGGAAAGAGCAACGCTGCATAAAACAGATGTATGGGACAATGCGGAAAATCGTAGAAGTATACAGTGTTACCGTACATTCACTTGCCGTTGAAGGGTTTTCAATCGACGTCGAATGTATTGACGCCGAAAAAGACGTACTGACTCACTTGCCCAATCCAAACATCAAGGCTCTAAAGAAACAGTGCGGCAGATTCAGGAGATTAACCTTTACTGAGGAAACGACAAGAAGCGACACTATGCCAGTCCATGTCATTCTGGGGGCAGCAGACTACCAACGGATTCGTACTACAGAACCATAAATCCTGGGGGTGGATCCTGACAAAGATCCAGGCGCAGAATTCACGATGCTTGGTTGGACTGTTTATGGAAGTCGACCGGTGACAGAAGGTGTCACAGCAGAAAAGCAATTCCTTCTCACGACCGGTCAAGAAGAGTTTGAGAAGCTGTGCTCGCTGGACGTTTTAGGGCTCAAAGATACAAGGACAACAAAGAACAAGAACATACATGAAGATTTTCTCCAGCAGCTAAATAAGACGCAAGGGGGCTTTTATGAAACAAGGTTGCCGTGGAAAGAGGATCATGTACCACTTCCGACTAACAAGAACCTGTCAGTGGCTCGACTGAACAGTACGACCAAGAAACTGGAGAGAATGGGGAAGCTGGAGGACTACGATCAGATAATGCAAGAACAAGTGGTCGCTGGAATTATGGAACCTGTACCCCCTCATCAAACGGGCGAGGTAGTGCACTACATTCCCCACCAGGCAGTCATTCGAGAGCAAGCAGAAACGACCAAGATGAGAATTGTCTACGATTGTTCATCAAGGGCCAACACCCAGACCCCCTCTCTCAATAATTGTTTGGAGACTGGACCGCCACTACAGCCTCTCCTATTTGATATTCTTCTCCGGAACCGGATGCGGAAACACTGTGTTACTGGAGACATTCAGAAAGCGTTCCTCCAAATTCGGGTACACGAACAAGACAGAGATGCACAGCGGGTCCTATGGTACGACAACCTAACGGACAGGAACATAGCGGAGTACCGTTTTACGCGAGTGATATTTGGAGCCACGTCGAGTCCGTACATCCTTGGGGCGACTCTACATAAGCACATCAAAGGTTACGACGAAGCGTTCAAGGCCACAGCGCAGGCGCTTTTAGAAGACACCTATGTTGATGACATTCAGGGGGAGGCGATGTGGAAGAAGACGCGGCTACATTTAAAGAAGAGGCTTCCAACATAATGTCAGAGGGCGGTTTCACTCTACACAAATGGCACAGTAACGTGGAACGACTAAATTCAGTTGAGAAAGTGACGGAAGGAGAAGAGATGTACGCCAAGAGTCTGGTAGGAAACAGAGAAAACAGAGAAACTAAAATCCTGGGCACACTGTGGAACAAGGCGTACGACACGCTGAGTATCGACTTCAAAACTTGCTTAAAGGCGGACAAACCTCTGACAAAGAGGAAAATGATCTCAACAATCAACAGCATTTATGACGTGCTAGGATTGGGTTCTCCAGTCACTATCACTGCTAAGCTCCTTTTTAGTGAAGTATGCCTTCTGAAGTTACATTGGGACACAGAAGTACCAGCCAAGATTCAAAGAGAATGGAAATCGTGGAGAGACAGCCTGCAGAAAGCGCCAACCTTGACCGTACCACGCTGTGTTTTCAAGCATAATCGAACCCACTTTGAGATTCATAGTTTTGCGGATGCGAGCAAAGTAGCTGTTTGTGCTGCGTTGTACATTGTGTCATATCAAGACTCGACACCAGTAGACCAGAACTTACTTGCAGCCAAATCAAGAGTTGCGCCAAGGGAGATGAGCATCCGGCTTCTGGAGTTGGTCACCGCGCACACGTTGGCGAAACTTGAAAACAACGTAAGCCGAGCATTGGCTTCCTTTCCCATTACAGCCTACCATAACTGGGTAGACAGCATTACAGTACTCTGCTGGCTGGCGAATCGTGGAGAGTGGACAACTTTCGTACGCAGTCGAGTGAAGATAATTGGCGAGCTCACAAAGTCAGGAACTTGGAGGTACGTCCCTACAACGGAGAATCCCAGTGACCTTGGTACACGAGGATCAGCGTCAAATAAGCTCAAGGAGTTTTGGCTAAGGGGACCAAGCTGGCTATTGGATGAGTCCGCAAGACCTGAGCAACCAGCAATTTTGGAAACGGATGAGGCTAAAGCGGAGAGACACAAGAAAGAAACGTTGCTACTGGCGGAGGACAAAGCGCATGGAGCCGTCAAGGACTGGGCAGAAGGCCTGTTGAACAAGTTCCCTTACTGGAAGTTACTGCGCATAACGGCATACGTGAATCGATTCATAGATGGCTGCAAGAAGTCAAGACGGGTTGGACCAATCACCAAGCCTGAAATTGGGAAAGCAGAGAAAAAATGGATTCAGATCACACAAGAGACATATAACATGAAAACTGACCTCAGACTGGCCAAAGATGAAGATGGATTAATTAGGTGCAACGAAAGAATCCAGGGCTATATTCCTATCTTCATTCCGAGAGAATCAGCGTTAGCGCGTCGCATCATCGAACACTACCATGTACAAACCTTGCATGGGGGAGTGGCTGCGACCATGAACAAAGTGCGACAGAGGTATTGGGTTCCAAGACTGAGATCCCTGGTTAAGAGTGTTCCACGTAGTTGTAACTATTGCAAGAAGTACCGCGTGACAGTCCTAAATGCTCCACCCACCTCAGCCTTACCGAAGTTCAGAACAGAATTTACCGAACCGTTTAACGTCACTGGGGTAGACTTTGCTGGGCCACTCCTGTACAAATCTGGAAGCGAGACTGGAAAGGCTTACTTTGCACTGTTCACATGCGCAAGTACAAGGGCGGTACACTTGAAGCTGTGTAAGGTCATGACAGCCGAAGAATTTAAACGAGGCTTAAAAGAGTTCGTTGTGCGAAGAGGCGCGCCAGATCTGATAGTCAGTGACAACGCCAAGACTTTCCAAGCAACGAAAAAGTGGCTATCGACCCTACAGAAAGACGAGAACCTCTTTAACTATCTAGCCACAAAGGAGATCGAATGGAAATTTAACATGTCCCGCGCGCCGTGTTGGGGCGGATTCTTCGAGAGGCTGATTGGCATCATGAAGAACGCTCTTTCTAAAGCAATTGGACGAGCGTTGTTGAGATTTGAAGAGCTTAAGGAGGTTTTGTTAGACGTAGAATCATTCCTGAACAACCGACCCCTTTGCTACATGGGAGAAGAATTTGAAACACCGGTAATTACACCAAATCTACTGTTGCGTGGGCAACCAGCACCTTGCCTTGAAGAAAATCGCGATGAGATGAGCGACAGGGAAGAGATGACCAGACGACTAAGATATTTGAAGACTTGCCGAGATGACGTCCGTAAACGTTGGCTAAATGAGTACCTTCACGCCTTGCAGGAGCGTTTTAACTCTCGGCCCGAAGCGCGACATGGTACGACTTGTATGGAAAAGGGTTCATTGGTACTGATAAAAGACACGACGAAGAACAAAGCAAACTGGAAAGTTGGCCGTATCATTAACCAAATCATCGGAAAGGATGGAGTCACCAGAGGATACAAGATCCTAACTGGCAGTGGGTACGTCATCGAGAGGCCCCAACAGTTGGTGTGCGATTTGGAAATCGGTGGCGTAGGTAATGACTCCAGTTCCTCTGATGGTGACGCCGGACCAAGCGGCGATGTTCAACAGCAGCGACCGGCGGTCAGGGTGGGGCAAGAAGCAAGGCGCTCAGCAGCGGATCGTTTGGTAGGAATAATGGCGAACGAGAATGAGGAGGACTGAAGTACCGACGCCGAACTAGTAGATGAAGTTGCGAAGAACATTGCGTGACAGTTCGTCACGCTAATGAACTCAATATCAGAACTATTTTATGCATTTATAATCGAACGAGTTATCATTTTATTTCGCAATTATTCTTTCTGATTTAAAGGATACAATGAACAGTGAGATCAATTGAGCACCAATAACTAGCTATATTAAAGTTACATCGAACTTTAATAGGGGGAGTGTGAGAGAAGGGTTTTGACTGCGTGACGTATTGTTTACAGCTTAAGAAATCGTTACTTTTATTTTTCATGTTGCTAAGTGATTTAACTATCGAATTTCGAATCATGTGATAAGTAGATAGGGTTTTCTGGAGCAGGTACGGAGTAGCTGAGATCTTTTCGGTTGATTGTTACACATTCTAGGATTTTATAGGCATTAAATACGTTTATTTCTACAACGCGAGTCTTCAGTGTCACAGGGAATTGGGGCCAGCAATTAGATTCCCCACATCATCATCATCATCATCATCATCATCGTCATCATCTTTATTTAAAAAACACGGTAAATACATCAGGCATTAACAATTTAATATAAACTACAACTTAATACGAAACTATGTATATAAATTAATCTTCTATGATTTAAAAATATAATTAACTATTAAAGAAAAGTAAACTAAAATAAAGCCTGTTTTACATGAATGCCGTGTCGGAATTAATTAAGAATCGAAAGCTTCATCGTTTTGAAACAGGACTCACACCTTGTAAAGGATTCTGACCTAATATAAGTGCATGGCAACTGTTATTATGTAACCAAACATGACCGTGATAGATTGGTTCTTCTTGAGACCAATATAATTAAGTTTAGGGACGGACCATTATTTTTCTGGAGGGGGGGGGGGGGGGGTGGGATGAAGAAATATTGAAAAAAATTCTTTGCAGGGCCTCAAAAGATAAAATACATTGTTTGCAAACACGATATGTGTAAAACAAAATGTTTGCAGAGAAGTCAGATAAATTATTAAACAAATATTAGTTCCAAAACTGAATATTGCTCAGTGATGATTCTTTCCATTTGGCCACACAAGACAACTCCTTCACCTTGCCTTCGCAAAAAGCAGCCAAAAAACTCTTCGTTGTGCCAGGGCTTAAGGTCAGAATCTCAACGGGTTTTCATTCAAGGAATGCCGCTTGCCTGTCCGAGAAATGGGCGAGTTTCAGAAGTCTGTCATCTTCCTGACGATATCACCATCAAAGCTAATGGGTCAATAACTGTTTACAAGCTAGTTATTTGGAGTAACCTATGGCGATGGGAATCATTTTAAATCAGCAATGTGCCTGCCTTCATCACTGGTACCACAGCTAGGCCGGATGGTACGAGTATGATGGCCTGTGGAAACAACGTCAAAAGAGGATCAGGACTTCGGTACTGTGGAATCGCGAAAAAGCCTGCCCTTTATTTGCGCCAGTAGCTACTTAGGAATTAAAACGGTGACTCATGTATAAAGAAACAAAAAACTATAAATTACAAGGAGCGTATGTGGCCAAAATAATTGGCTATAGCCCTATTGATTTTTTTTTCGAAAAATAGTTTATCTCAATTATTTTTAGCACCAGAGAAGATAGCACTGTTAAAAAATGAAAAAAAAAAAAGTTTGCAGGAAGGTGCTCTTGGAAAAAAAAAATGATTGCAGAGGCGCATAAATTAAAAAAAATTGTTTGCAGAGGAAAATTTCTCATCCTAGGACCGTAGCCCTGAAAACATCAATAGAGCTGCGTGATACCCAGGTCCAATGAAATTAGAGGTTGTTAAGAGCTGCGCGGTATCTGGATTAATTAGTGTTTAATGTGATAACTATACCTGTCAGATTAAATCATTCACTAATTAAAGCAAATTTTCAGAAGCAATTTTAAGAACCATCTCCAGGCTGATTTCTCACTGCGCATCCTATATATAAGAAATGCATCGGCCAGAAACAGAAAGTCACAGGTTCTTACTGTATATCTGAACGAAAGAGAAGTTCTCAGTAAATCGACACCAACACATTACATGACTGTATTTTTGCGGATAGTGAAAAAACAAAACGCAAAAATCGCAAAAAATAGAACCCGCAAAAATTTAGTTCCACGCGGTATCCGTTATTTAGGTCATTATAGGCAACGCTTCATCAGACTACTCCAAGTTTACTTACATATTGACGTGCCACTTAAAAGAACACGTGCACAACTGTAGCGTTGTTTTTCACCTTGGATGTGTTGCTTTCAGATCCATTTATTTTTAGAGTCAGTTGTAACCCGAGGACAATGGACGTGATCATTTGCGTTTTGAAAGAACACCTGACATTACTTAATAAACAATAATGCACCACGTGAAGCAACATCCGGATCATGCCTACTGACCCTTTCTAGCGGCACTGTTGTCAAAATAGTCGGAGCGAATTGTCCGCATGGTCACGAAACAAAATTGCAGTTAATAAATAGTAGATAAAATATGAGCGGGAGATCTGTACGGGCGTTTATCGTACTTATGAAATGACACAATGATCTGTATGAAAAGTTAATGAATACTAATTAGCTGATGTCTGTATCAAAAGTTAATTCTACTGTTTAACAATTCACCAACTCAGTTGATTTTTTTCGGGTTTACAAACCTTTATTAAGTTTTCATTTCTTTTGTACTTTCCTTATGAATTATTAATGAATTTTATAAAATTAAATACTGTACTACAACATAACTTAGCACATTCATCTATTTCAGTTTTGATGAGATTCTTAGAACGTTCCCAGTTTTAGGATTTTATTTGAAATAATGTCTTAAAAGACTGCAAAAAGTACTCATTTAAGTAAAAAAAAAGCAAAAATGAAGACACGTGTTGTTAAGCGCGATCATTACAATTGGACATTTGTTCTAGTACGGCTTTGTAGTCTATGACAATGCATGTAAACAAGCGGTAATGAACCATAATTTCAGACTTCAGAATCTCTTGTTTTCTTCGCTGCAACATTAATACCTTTTTCGAAGGGAACACCTTTTCAAACGTTATTTGTTTCATGTTCAATTAAAATCCGTCCGTTTACATAGAGAATCTAGAAGACAAGAAGCGTAATCGAAATACTGTTGGATACGCATGACTGATTTAATGTGTTTTCAGTTAGTTACACTGAAAGTTAGCGTCCAACGATAATTTGAAGTACACAGTAGAAAGGAATTGTATCAGCGGTTCAGGTAGGTTTATTTCATGAGGAATCTCCTCTTTTTGGGATAATTTTAAATTACCTTTACAGAAAAAGGCCACGCCATTAACTTTATTTTGTATGCAGTATTGTTTTAAAGCTTTAAAAACTGATTCGCGGACAAATTATGCTACTCAGAAATCTGCTTGTGCTAGCCATAGTTAGGCGGTTATATATTATTTTAACTTAAGATAGGGAAATTCTATCAATTGTTAGGTACCACTTTACTTGTGGGGACTGGCCAGGGCTTGCGCGGTAATGTAGCAAATCCAGTGGCAGAAGTATTCGTAAACTTATAATTTGCTGAACTCGAACATCAGTGTTCCTAACTTTGTAAATTAATGCATTAATTGCGTGGTACATGTAGAATTTTTAAAGCTGACTTCTTTACCTTAATATGATTTTTTAGTTCAGTGTTTTGGGACTCTTTACGAAGTGTAATGGTAAATTCTTTTTTTGTAAACCGCATACACTGGCTGTAGTTTAGAGTACCAACGCGGTTCTTTTCCCGAGATAACGTGGTCATCAACGGACTGTCGTGACGCCATTACTTGAGTGACGCTTTCCGATGCGTCACATTTGTGACGTGGTGCCACTGCTAGCGACTTTGTAACAGGTGTTAAGTTTGTCACTGATAAGCTAAATAATCTTCACATGATTCCAACGTTTCGTATTCCTTCAAAGAAACTGAGTGTCAAATACGAATACAGTTATTACTCACGTATTCATCTTAGCGATTCATGGAAAACTTCGTCGTTACGTCGAATTTGTCAGTATTAATCCCACAGGCTCGTGTCATATTTCAGTGTCACAAAACTGGAATCATGAGAAAAACATAGCGACTCCTCATCAAACATCATCACCAGTGCCACATAGGACTCAAAAAATGGCCTCCATTCTGTCCTGCTAAAACTTTAGCCCAACTCTCCAAACCAAATTTCTTTCTTTCTTTCTCAGCCAATTCTATTAAAGGCACGTGTCCTTCGGTCTGTCTTTCCTCTTCATCCGAGGTTTACTACTTACTTGCCTTGATATATAAAGAAAATGAACTGGTTATTTACGCACTTGGGAAATCTTCACAAAGTTTGTTTGCACGGTAACGGAACTTCAACAAGTCATGCAGATAAATCTAATATTTCAAAGACCGTTCACAGTGTTAGGTCCCGTTCACACTAATCCGTATAAATTTGAAAACGCATCTTTTTTTCACGAGTTGGCCTTTAATGCACACTACTGAAAACGGCGTTTTTCAGCACCGAAAACAGATCTTTTTAAAACCGCTCTTCAGAGTCGATAAATTTGAAAACTCCGTCAATGCGTTTTACTGTGGATGGCGAAAACGATATTTTCGAAAACGATGATGTCACGACGATTGGCGGATGAAAATTTAAATGCCGTGGAAAGGATAATGTATATAAAATATACCATATCAGTTAATTACCTGACGAACCTCAACCTCATAAAGCACGAACACCTGGGATTTAAAATTGTAAATTAGCGTTACTCTATTATTTTCAGTATCTAATTAGTTATGCTTAACTGCTTCTGAGACATTACAACATTCCTATTATCAATCATCCAAGAAGTATTAACAGTGTTTATGTGGGGGGTTCATCTATGTGCTTCCGTTGCTCAATTATGGCTAACTACCCAAATAACTCAAATGGAATTGACAACGTCAATTAAAGACACTGCTTTTTATGCGACAGCTGGTGGACACCCAGTCCGAGTGGACAGTCATACCAAGCTGCTGCTCACAACAGACATAAATGTAAACAAGGTTTGTACTAAAGGCTTTGTGGCTTTATAAGTGGTCATTCGAAAGTATGTCTTCGATCACGCTAGTCTACAAATACCAACTCAGTTGTGGCATATGGGTATTCCCCGAAACGATTATTTCTGCATAACAGTTCGGACCATTATGACTGCAGCCTGAAAAACCTGTTCCTTGCATCATTCAGTGCAGCAAAGGACAATGGATCTTTGTTCTTCCTCCACAGAACTGTCAATATCTCAAATTATCATTTATGGTTCAGTCGAGGTAATTTTACAACTGAGAGATTAAATAAACATTTCTTCGCCTTCAGTTTATTAAAATTACTTGTGAATTAGTACAATGGGTATTTCTCGCGTTTTAAAAGGCCGAGGAAACATGACTACTGACTGAAACGCTTCAACAACACCTTTTATGACAATTATGCAACCGAAGCACATTCTAGTCTTTAATAATTGCGTGTGATCGTAAAACCCAATTTTATTGTTGTATTTGTTCCGTTGATCCCTTTCTTGGATATAGTTCTTTCTTTTCGTTAGCTATTTGGGTGATCCTAACCCAGAGAAAGCCTTGTAGTAAATTAAGGCCTTATAAAAGGTAACTGAGACTGAATAGTAAATTATAAATCAATAGAAGATTCATGATCGACAACACACTTCATCACGGGTCACCACGCGTGACAGTGCCCCATGCATGACATGCCTCTCGAGACAACTAACTTGAACTTGCCGTTTTCTTGTCGCACGTTGATATGTTGAATGAGGCCCTGTTTGGAGGGATGTGTATGTTCCTAGTCTGAACTTCAACCCTTGTCATTTTGCAGTTTTGCTTCTTTGCGGAACTGATGCCAATAGTGTCGGGCAGTGTTTTACCTACTATGAAAGACTATATAACTACTGTATTTCTTTTATATACACCCGCAACGGCAAAAGACTCGGCAACGCGTGAGATGCCGCGCTAATGTTACCCTTTTCGTGTTATTCATCATATGATTCTGACAGTGATCAGAAATGGAAGCAAACGACTGTTTACCACTGTCTACTGAAGCCACGACGAGAATTTTACGCAATTTCATAACCTGTACATTATTGAAATTATTGTGAATAGCTTGTGAATGTACCGCATTAAAGAGCAAAGCGGCACAATTCTCATTTTCTGCTTCGGGAGTTAGAAATCTATGAAAAGTGAGAATGCGTTCTTTATACCATCTTACCTTGTTATGGCCAAACGTTTGTTGGTATTCTTCAGTATTCAAGTTTTGGAATTTGTCACTGATCAGTTTAAGTCAGACTTCCATAGAGATCCTGGAAAACACAACTAATAATCTGAAAAGATAAGAACTTTGCTCCAAATCAGTATGTTGGATAAAACATGGCTTACACTTTGCAAAGAAACAGTACCATAAAAGGATATAAGATGCTCACGCTTGGGTTATTTAGTCATAACGCTGACAACGAATTACCGGCTCATGCCTGGCAATATTGACATACAGAACTTCTCTTAAAAGTTCTTAATGGAATTAGGTCATAATGCAAGATATGAAATGATCTATTAAAAAAACTATAAATCTATGAAATAAGGGCCCATAATATTATAAAAGATGCAATTGAAAACAATTAACAACAATTGAGATGATATTAGGCCGGTTCACACTATATAATCGTTCCGGTCGCCCCGGTCATCCGAGTCGTTTCAAAAGTTCTTTTGCAAACGAATCAGACGATCGGGACGACTCAAGCGATTTGAGTTCTCATATGATCGTCCCGGTCGTCCCGAACGTCATTAGCACGGTCGTAAACTGAGTTTTGGGCGCGAGAATCGTAAAAAAATGGCGGCTGTTAAAGAAGAATTAAACTCCGAAGTTCTCACCATTTTGGAATTGGTAGAGCTATGAATACTGGGAAATAATAGTGCATTCTGGGGTAGATTTGGGTCGCTTCGATCGCCTCAGTCGTCCGATCCCGCTCGCCTGAGAGTAGTTCTCATATGATCGACCCGATTTTTCACGATCGTCCCAGTCGTTCGGATAGAACACAGTTATATCTAAGCAACTGCGATCGTCCTAGTCGTCCGGGTCGTTTGCGATCTTCCCGAGTCGTCTTAGAAGTGTTCTCATATAATCGTCCCGGTCGCCCCGGTCTTCCGAGTCGTCTTCAAAAAACGAAACGACTCGGACGACCGGGACGATTATATGAGATTCTGAGCCTTTAAAACGTTCACACTCCAAGTTCGCGAGCTACACTTGGGTGATTCCGCACAAACCAACAGCACGTGCCAATCAAAAAGACGTTTCCGATCAGAAAAAAGAAGGGAAATATGGAGCTTATAGAAAACGAACTACTGCAAATTATAAAACTCTTTAATTACATTCAGCTGATATTAATTTTTACCTCTTTGATACATTTTACAAAGAGATTGAAACGTGTAAATAAATCAGATGAGTGCTTTTATTGAAACGTAAGTCAGACTAAGGGACTGGTCGCACTACAGTCAAAAACAAAAATTAGCCCATGCAAAAATTTCCAAAAAATTCCAAAGCTTTTAGAACATTTTAGGGTCGCCTTGTCCGTCCATGCTGTCGAAAACATACGCGTAATGACATAAAAACAAAAACATTCCACAAAAAGCGTCTCCCCCCGAAGCGGTTTCTTTTGTTTTTCTCATTTTTTTTTTTTCAAAATCGGGCTGCCCCACCCATACACTCATACACTACAGCGTCTTATTTTACCTCTTTGATACATTTTACAAAGAGATTGAAACGTGTAAATAAATCAGATGAGTGCTTCTATTGAAACGTAAGTCAGACTAAGGGGCTGGTCGCATTGCAGTCGAAAACAAAAATTAGCCCGTGCAAAAATTTCCAAAAACTTGAAACCGCAAACGGAAGTTCCAAACATTTTAGAACATTTTAGGGTCGCAGTGTCCGTCCATGCTGTCGAAAACATACGCGTAATGACATGAAAACAAAAACATTCCACAAAAAGCTTGTCCCTCCGGAAGCGGTTTCTTTTGTTTTTCTCTTTTTGTTTTCAAAATCGGGCTGCCCCACCCATACACTACAGTGTCGTTGAAGTTTAGCCGGAATTTCCAATTTTTTTCCAATTTGCGAAACACCGGTCACATTAGGAAACTTGATGTGATGACAAATTTTTATCTTAAACAAAGACAAATTCGATCAAAATTTCCATAGTGCAACCAGGCCCTTAAAAAACGCTCTCAGAAAGGAGTTCACACTACAAATACGTACCGAATACATTTCAAGTGCACTTAAGAGCCCTCGTGAGAACCGGCCTATTTTGTTCTTGGTAAAATTTCTAACTTGACAAAAAGAGCTACGAGTGAGTAATCTTTACAGGCACTACGCAGAACGGTAAGCCCAGAGTTTAATGGGCACTTTCATCTAAGTTGATGTTTAAAAGGATAAAACAATAAACTGTAGAGATTTTATTTCTCCAGCACTTTTATAGAAAGTTAATCAGTTTATACTTTAATTTTGTAGTTGAGTCCACCGCTGGCACATTCAGTACACGTACGTAACCCTATGCTATATGTCGTCTTCAGTAGCTGTTCATTTAGCCCTTAGACACATTTTGGCAAAGTTTGGCGTTTGAAAAATAACATTCATTTTTCTCTTGTACAAAATGCTATATTTGTTTCAGTAGTTGATTTGAGTTAGAGGGCAGTAAATCACATTTGCCTGTCTTCTTTGCTAATTGTGCAGAAACCGCACTTCTAACTCAGTGAATACTTCCCTCTCCGCAAATTTTGGGGTATCTGGGCACGAATTAGTCTCCGTGAGGAATCGTGGGGTCATTTGAGGGACGCGGCAATTTTAAAAACGACAACGGCAGAAGAAATCATCTATGAAATAAGTAAACGTTATTTAATATGGGTAGACACGAGTAAAATCGGAGGAATAACTTTAATACACGACGACTTGAGTAGCCTGCGTAGCTAGCGGTTTTGTTAGCGCGCGTGATGCTGAAATTCGCGAGCGGCGAGCGGCTGAGGGCACAGTTTTTTCCTATACGGACCGACCTAGGCCGGTAAATAACTTATTTTTTTTCCTACTTTAATTCTGCGGTTCGCCGAGAAAATCATTCACGTACAGCTTTCCAAGAAGTGTTTCTTACGCGCCGCGTAAAGCTAAACTGACACAACGCGCGCAAACTCGGTAATCTTTACAACTTTCCATTCATAAACAAAAAAAACTTAAATTGCAAATTGAATTCATTTCTACCAGTTTATGTCTCTTGGTAGAATAAATGGCTTTTGTGTTTACCACCGGTGAGGATAGAGAAATGTTCTTGCCTACAGCGAAGCCGTGGAAAGCTAGCAGAATTATAACTTTACAAACTTTTCAAATTTTTCTATAAAAAGAAAACGGTCAAGTGTAATTTATTTATAGCAGGGCGCAAGCTTAAACTGAGCTATTCTAATGTAAAATCATATTTTCTTGAATGAAAACTTGTAGAATTTAGGAAAAAGAGGGTAAAACTGAGAAATAAAAGCATACAAACCGAGCAATGTAGTGAAAGTACGAATTATCTCGTAAAATCCGATCGCGAAATGGCGTGTAAATTATTGACAACAAACTAGGGACTAGAATGACAACTTGCAAGACTTTTAATGAAAATTCACAGGAATAAAAACAAAACCGGAAAAATAAAAACACTTAAATCAAATGACCTCAAATAGAGTCAAAACCTTTGTAAAAAAGCGCTAGATTGTCTAATTACAGTAATTTTTAAGCCACAATTCAAATGACGCTTTGTAAAGAACAACTACAACAAACGCCCAATAAACTATAAGCTAAAATGAACAAATCATAAAATCCAAACTTGTACTCGCCTTTTAGAGGAATAACATTGGCCTTTAATTTTACGGCTGATTTCTTCTTCCACTTAGTTCATCCGGCTATTTCTCTTCATTGAGTCTTTTTGATACCTCGTTCAAGCGTCTTTAGCATGTTTTCGGATCTTTGTTTGTGAGGCGATGTCAACCATGGTGAAACTTTCATCTGGCCAATGAAAATTCACTTTCGCTTTGGTAACTTTCGTCTGGGTCCATAATTTACGGGAAAATTCAGTGATATTAAGCTTTAAACGACAAATTATTTCTGTAAAATTAGGAGCGGTCCGTATGCGGGGTCCGAATAGGAAAATCCGGACCGCTGGAGCGCGCGTCATTAGCCAATCAGATTCAAGGATTTAGGATTCCGGACCGCTGAGATGCTTCAGAAAAAAATGATATATGATTCCAACTGATAACTTATGGCCATCCCAGCGTATTTGATCATTTACCTACACAAGAATATCATTGAACTAGAGAATGTCTAAATTGTCGAAATGGAGTTTTTTGGGGGCGCTGTTGATGTCGCAAAAAAATCCAGATTTCGGGACTGCAAAACTGCAAACTGCAAACTGCTGTTCCTTTATCAGTGGAATCAACGGCGCTCCAACAATCAACAGCTAGCGCCTAATTTTGAACTCATGCTCAGTGGCGCTACGTTAATGATCCTATGATAATGTACCCTTTGCAATACGTGGCTCCCAAGGTACCCGTAAGCACCTGGTAACCTGGTAAATACGACAAAGAAATGAAAGAGTTTTGGATTCTCGATTTCGTTTCACCTTTTTCTCTGAAAGTTTTCCAAAAAAACTACGGTGGTTAGCAGGTTCTCATTGTAAAAGATAAAACGTCGACCACTCCACGTTTCGAAAAATTTAAAAGTTTGAGAATGATCTACACGACAAGAATATGCTAATCTTGGTGAGCAACTTATATCAATTCCCTCTTATTTCAATTCAATTCCCGAAGCATCCGTCTTCAGATGATTTCAAACTGCACAACGCCGACTTCGATCATGTCACCCGAGTTTCTTTTTACGTTGAAGGATACGATGTTAAACACTATTCGGATGAGCAATAAGATCTGGATGAACAACGACAGCATGGCGTCATGATTTTACCCGATCATTTTTCCAAACAATGGAGTCATGGCGTCTCGGGTTTACCAAATTTGGGATTCCTCCAAAATTTACATGTAGACTCCGGGCCCGGGTTGTTCAAAGCGCGGTTAAGCCAACCCAGGGTTAGCATCAATTTTGATTCCAGTTAAAGAATTAATCATTGGAGATTTTTCAATAGTATTTTGCCATTTAGTTTCGTCTCTGACTTGTCTTCGCATGTAACTTTTAATAAGATTTTGAAAACATTTCTAACAAGAGAAATTAAATCCTCGGTTAAGTTTTAATCCTGGGTTAACTTTAACCGGCTTTCGAACAAATGGGCCCGGATGATTTTTTATTCTCGTGGCAGGTAACTGGCAGACAGGAAGAGAATGCCTGGGTACTAGCTTGGCGCTGTGCATGGCCCTTCTCTGGTTAAAAGGGGTAGTTTTCCACGTTAGCCCCATAAATTTTCCTTTCCCTAACCATAACTATAGTCTGGTGGCTTACATTTAATACTGTCCTTAAAATACAAACAAGGCCTCTTGCGTTGCCGTTCAACGTGCATACCCAATTTACTTGCTTTTTGTTATTTTGATCATGCCATCTGTAACGTCCATAACTTCATTATAGACAGCAAAGAACGCATGAACTTTACAATAATAATGATAATGATAATAATAATAATAATAATAATAATAATAATTATTATTATTATATAGAGAACACATGATAATAATAATAATAACTTTATTCACAATTTAAAAAATATCTTAATTACAAAAAATAAAAATAGAAATAATTTTTTTTAAATATTCACGTTTACAATTATTAACCTACTGAAATGCTAAAAATATTCATAATTACAATCCATATAATAATAATAATAATAATAATAATAATAATAATAATGAGAACAAGATGTTTATTAATAATAGTGTATAATAATAATAATAATAATAATAATAATAATAATAATAATAATAATAGTAATAATTTAAAAGAACTGCAACACTGTAAATCCTTGGCAACAATAATAGTAATAATAATAATAATAGTTTTGGAAAATATCTTTATTAAAAATAGCAATAATAATAATTTACAATAACTATAAATTGACACTTGAAAATGAATGAAAGTTAAAAAGAATTACATTTCTATATATACATTTTTTCGATAAATAATAATAATAATAGTAATTATAATGATAATGATAAATATAACAACAAATGTATTTTGCAACTTGCCTTTACCTTGGTCAGGCAATATTTCACACAATGCTTCTGTTTTGCTCTTCCATTGAGTAAAGGAGGAGAGAGATATAGGACTTTAATAAATGAAAACAGATACTTTAATAATTTTTTTTATTTATTTATACCGCAGTTCTATTATAAACGTATTCTAAGTAGTGTTTATTTGTATAAGTAACAATATCAATGTCCAAGAAAACACCAAATATATAAATTTCATCAACATTAATTATTATAGTCTATTTTCGTTTTATTTTCAGCAACTTGATTGCTTGATTTGGTACCTGAGGACATTTCTGGAGCCAACGACGATCTAAAACAGAACCAAAGCCATCACATAAGGCTTGTAATAATTAACCACTAGGTAAGCATGAACAATAATGGTGCTGTTAATGAATAAATTATATGTTTATTATATGTTTGCATGATACCGCTTTGTTCAATTTTTAATATAAAGAAGGTTGCGTATTCTGGGTTGGTCACATTAATATCGATCATGAACATACACTACTAAAGACGATTTTATATTCTACCTCTAATAAAGTTCTTTTAACATATTTTGAAACTGAACTACAACCTGTGGCAGTTTCACTATTCCAGGCCTCCTAGTTTCGTAAGGCTGAGAGACTTAACCCTTAAAAATTCCAAATTTCATTTTGTAAAATATTGGAAAAGAAATGGTATCACGCAAAAGTACTGCTGAAGAGGTTTCGTTTAAATGGTCACACCGTAGGATCTCGTCGACATACTCAAAAGTTATAAACTACATTACATGTATCCATAAAAGGGTTGACATCCTAGTATTACACCTTGTGAATTTTTAAAAATCAAGTGAATCAGTTGTCACAGAAATTGTGATAGGTTATTTATAACTGCTATTTGTACTAAAAAAAACTAATTGTATTGATTGTGATGTAAAGCTGGCAAGACTGTTACCAGACTTGAGGAATTGGAATTGCTTTTCGATAGTGCTTCATGATAAGCTGAAGGGGGGGTCACTCTGTGTGCTAGTGACTAAAGGTCTTTCCCGATGGGTCTGTCAAGTGTCCATTGCCATTTGTAGGTAAAAAGCGTGTTATTTACAGTCGACTGTTCTTTAAATATCACAATAATAAATAAATAATTGGACACATTTAAATACCAATAAAGCTATCTAGACATCAGTCTTTCCCAGTCTTGTATTATAGTGCGCAGTTCCAATAGTGGTTAATTTTGGCACGTGCAATGGGTGAATGTGTAACATTTATGATTTTGCTTAATGTCTGTCCTTTTTATGCCTGGCCTCAGATTTAGAATGGGACTTAACCTGGGACAAGTTAATTTTTCATACTGCCTTTAATCGTAAATTACTATGTAAGACAATATTATATGACTACTTTTGAGCTGCTCGGAAGTAGAGAAGTTTCAATGACAGAGATAAATTCATATGTTGTGGTTCAAATTATAGTAATATATGATAAGTATGAAAAATAAAACTCAATTTAAACCACAACAGACGCACAACTATTTTCTTTCTAAAATGTGTATTTTTTTTTTGTTAAGCAGTACTGCAAAGTCGTCCACCATTTTGATTTCTTTATCGAATTCATGCACGCATGCGCTTTCGGGTGTAAACAAACCGTATAATTATTCACGATAAAACATATATTTTTCAATGGATGAAAATTTGGTGAAAACCGTGTGGAAATCCCATCATAACAGTGTAAGTTTTGTTATCATTTTCACAGAGTCAAGACTGTTTCTTTTTAGAAGACACCACAACTGACTGCTTCGTCATTCAAACCTGATTTTCTGCAGTCAAAAACGAACGGCGAAGCTAGACATTTGCTGGGTGCGTTTCATTTAGCTAACGTATCTGCCCACAATTGTAGGTCTTACCCGTGATAGCATTGGATCATAGTCATCGCAAGCGTACGGGTAAAGAGCATTTATTCTTAGATGTGAACTAAGAAGCAAAACACTAAAGGTAAATAACCTTATGCTGATGCAATCATTTGGTGTTATTTACATCTATGTTTTAAATTGATTTTCATATGTAACCCAGCTGTGACGTGCTATAGCAACTTGTCAAAACGTAGATGTTTACATGTAGTATTTGAGTTTTAAGAAAATAAAAAAATGTTTTTTCAAGTTCTTTTTTTGTGAAATTATAGTTAGTGTTTCCTTTAAATGCTCTGGCGGGTGAATATATGTAGTGCTGCTTTAAGCTTCGAAATTGAAACAACATATTGGGATTTTATAATGGCAATACGTAAGGGTTTTTTTTATTTTATAAAGTATTAAGAGAAATATGCTTACAATTCATTCACGTTAATCCTATGTCAATCATTTTAAATGCGGAGGATTGTTTTTGCATCAGATGTTTTTATTTCGCTTCGCTGGCACAAATATAAATTGGACTGCTGCTTCGAAAATGAAACAACATTTTGCGATTTTATAATAGCAATCTGTAAGGTTTTCATTATAAAGTATTAAGGAAAATATGTTTAGAGTCTATTCGAGATAATCCTAATTAATGCCAGTCATTTTTAATGCGGAAGACTGTTTTGCATCAAATGTTTTTTATTTCGCTTCGCTGGCACAAATATAAATTGGAATGCTGCTTCGAAATTGAAACAACATTTTGCGATTTTATAATAGCAATCTGTAAGGTTTTTATTTTATAAAGTATTAAGGGACATATGTTTAAGAATTTGTTCGAGATAATGCTTGCGTGTGTTAGTCAATTCATAAATGCGAAGTATTGTTTTGCATGCGGAGATGTTTCTATTTAGATATAAATTGACGGGTGTGTTGCTTCGAAATGAAAACAACATATAGCGATTTTATAATAGCAATGTGTACATGGGTTTTTTTAATAATATATTGACGAAAATATATTTTATTTGGAATTTATTCCAGATAATCCTAATGACAGTTGTTTTAAATGCCAAACTAGAACTGTTTTGCATCAGGCGGTTCTATTTCTTCGAAGAACAACGTTTGTCAGTGTTTTAAAGAAGAGATTCGCCTAATTTATCCCTATGAACGATTTTGAAACGATGGCGATTGTTTCTTATTGTTTTTGTTTCGTTTTTATTTGGAGGAGCGAAAGCTGCATAAATTCAATGTTGTTTTAAAACTGGCCACATCTTTAAAGTAATTAATTATTGATTGAGTTGGAATGTTAAGCTTAGTTTGATTATTTGACGGGAATATTAATAGAACTAACATGAGACAAACGTGCTTTTTGCAAAGCAAACTTTCTTTAAACTCAAAGTAAATGCAGAACGTCTTTGCTATGCTAAAGACGAATGCTAAATTAAAAAGAGACGATTTGTCAAGTCATGCTTTTACTTATTAAATACGACAAAAAGCCTTACTTTTCCTTGGTACATGTCTAGTGTAAAGCGAAATATATTTTTGAGACTGTTATACGGTTACAAATGTTATCTTAGTTTTGTACATTAAATAAAAGAACTCATTAAAATCTTGAAAGATTTTTGTAAGAATTTAGAATAAAAATTAATCTTGTATCATCAACAAAATGGCCAACTTACCTAAAGGTAAGGTACTTGGATTCGTGCCCGTCTTTTTCCCGACTAAGCTTGGTGGTAAGGTGTTACGTAGACCAAATCTCAGATCGTCAAATAAACTTGGGCTTTCTCATAAAGCTCTATGGTCATCAATCACTTCTTCTTTCATTCTCCGAAAAGAAAAAGCAGACTGAAAGGAATCGTGTTTGAACCGTGTCCGGCAAGTTTTGTTATCTCGGCCTTCCCTGTTTTTAAAAATCTGAAGTTGTTTCATCCTCGCATCGCCGCCGATATTTTCATGACGTTAA
This sequence comes from Cladopsammia gracilis, assembly GCA_022457155.1. Lineage (NCBI taxonomy): Eukaryota > Metazoa > Cnidaria > Anthozoa > Scleractinia > Dendrophylliidae > Cladopsammia > Cladopsammia gracilis. Next base: position 127,094 of record JAJGOT010000769.1, on the reverse strand, counting down.
AACGTTATATATGAAGAAAAAAAAATAGGTTCATTTTCGATTTGGTTTGTTCAAACTATACTGAAGTGCACTTTGAAAGGAAGTTCCAACTGTCGCCACATGGCATAGTAATAGGCCATTTGCACGATGACGTCATTTGACTACTACTACCAGAATTCATTTTGTTTTTCCTTTCTTATTTAAATTTTGTAATACCAGTGCGGTTTAAATAACAATAGCCCTAATTTGCACTACAAAACAAAAAACTGAAGGATTCTGGTAGTAGTAGTCAAATGACGTCATCATGCAAATGGACTATTATTGAGAAAAATAACCGGCCAGCTTTTGCATTAATGAGAACTTTTGTCTATCACGTGATACTGGCATGGAAGCCATGGAAACAAATTTCCCGTGGCGAGTCAAGCATATTCAATGCGTTTCGAAGGTGAAATTTTGTGTTTTCGGAATTATCGCTGTCAACCATTTCTACCCGGTGTTCAATCTTTACCATTTTTCGACGCGATCGCTCTCTGTATACCAATAAGGCTAGGCTAACTACAGCTAATTACCACTTGCTTTGATCGAATTCGCTACCGTTTCTTGTATGGCTTATGAATTGACTGGATAGCTAAGTGCTCGTCAACTATAAACCACTTCATGGTCATTACATTTTATATATATATTTATCATAAGTCTTGGGCCCACAGTAATTGGCTACGCTGTTGCGGATACCCTGCCTTTTTCATTTTTTTTTCTTATTAGTGTATACATATGTAATTGATTTGGCGAAGCTAGTAAAATAAAATAAAATAAAATAAAATAAAATAAAATAAATAAAACGCGGTCTAAACGCCTGGAAGAGGCTAGGAAAATTTGTGCTTTTGTTTCAAAGTCATTCTCTTTAACGATTTCATAAACTGATCTAAGACAGTTAATAGTAAGCCTTCGTTTGTACTGACTGTTGTGTATTTTCAAATGTCACACGCAACTCCGTCTTTTCCATGGCAATGCACTTTCATACCGGACATAAAAGAAAACTAAAAAAAACAGATAGGTATTTTCCCTGGGGATAATAGCACTTACCTAAATGCGCGCAGACAGTTGAGACACAGAACAGGTAACACGCAACAAAGTCGAACAGAACAGTACAAACCATACAAACAGGATTATGACTTTTGCACAAACAGGACTTCGGTCGAAAAGTTTTTACGGTCTTTCGGGAATTTCCGATCACGTGCAAAAAAAGCCAGACTTTCACGTGACAAAATATACTTCACACAGCTTCACGTGATCAGCAGGAGAACGTGACAATGGCATGACTTAGTTTAAATTATTAACATACCAGTTGGTAGAACGTTTTTGCTCAGTAAAATCGAGCTATGGCCTGTTCAAATAAATGCCACTGAAATTAGTCGGCGGGCTCGCTTAGCCCGCAATAACAGGAAAAAGGCAGTTAAACCTTATGTAGACTCTGTTGTGGGGTGGGAGCGAAGGGGGGCAAGACTGCAAGCAGTCACAAAGAGACAGGCTTTGTAAAAGCTATACTATTATTTACACAGAATACGGTTTTAGTTGCTGGTTTTTTTTGTGTACCAGCTTTTTTTTCACAATGATGTTCAAGGTTTCTTCTTCTGAACACATCTATTGCGTTAAATCGACCTCATCGATCCCTAAGCATGTATGTAAACGACTTACTTACTTGCTGATACAGCTCATTGGTTAAACCGATATTGAAAATGATCATGACTCATCTAAAAATCGACACTGTTGTCTTAACGACCAAATAATAAAAAAGACAAACATGCAATATAACACCTTTCTGGGGCAGTTACAATAATAAATAATATAAAAAGTTAAACTCGATCAGTCACATTTGCATTCAGTGGTAAAACCTTTCGTCTGGTATTAGTTATTTAATAAGAATCACCACTTTTAATTAAAGTAGTTTAGCGAAATGACGATAACCGTTTGTTTGTGTTGAATAAAACATATATTTTACGAACATTTAGGGTAATTGTCATCAAAAGAAATCATGAAAAACCTCATGATTGAACACAAACAACCCCCAGTACGAAACGCAATGTCATGAGTAATTTTTTAACAACAAAACTGTATATTAATAACAGTTCTAATTATAATGATTAGCACGTTTGCTTTAAATGTTAGACAATTTAATATTCTAATTATATTACGTGTCTAGCATTACGTTATTGCTAATACATTGACTCGAACAAGATCCTCTCGCAAAAAGTACACAAGAAGCTATAACTGTAAAGATCATTCGGTATGTTTTCTATTATATATATTTAAACTTCCATTCATGGTGTCTTAACCTTTTTAAACCCCAAAATGAAACTGTCGGCTTATGATCCCTTTTCAGGTATAATATAATATTTTTCTATTGATATTTTAAAAATAGTATGAATAAGCAATTTTAAACTATGTTCTCTACATTTTCACATTTAACTATTTTGCCATTTAGTTTGACCAATGATATATAATTGTTGTTGACTATTTCTTTGCATGCGCCAAGCTTAATCATTACCATTACTTTAGAGCAAAGAAAGCCGGTATATGAACAGTCATAATTGTCTTCATGTAATGCCCTCATGTAGAAATATTGTAATGTAGTTGTCTATCTAAAAAAAGAAATATTATAATATGTAAACAAGTTTTCATCATTCATGTTCGTCTTAATTATGCGCATATTAACTCTGCTCAGGCGATGAACTGTGTAATGTGCAGTTACAACCTGTTTGTATGTTTTAACATGGCGACGATAGGATGTTTATAGATGCCGTATGATTTTTTGACATTTAAAAGTCGAAACCGCGTCGTTTTGGAAATGTCCGTAACTTAACATCGTAACCATGATGCCACATCAATTTACAACTTGCCTCTGTATACCTGACTTTTGAACACGAAGGCTTTTCAGGAGGAAGCAAATCGTGACCAAACAAGAAAAAGGGCATATTCAAACACTCAATAATAGCGACCTTTAGATTGGACTACGAATACGAGATTGAGTACGAATACGAGTTTTCAAACCAAATTCGTGTGCCTCATATAATTACTTATCACACCAATCTTATCCCTAACGTTTATTTATGTGTTAGTCAGCAACAGGAAAGAGTTATAGTTCGAGGGATACAATTATCTCGAAATTCCAAAAGTCCTACTCGTACTTGATTTCGTACTCGTAGTCAAATCTGAAGGTCGCTAATAGCGGAGCCCGCGGGCCGAAGGCCCGCCGGAGCACCATACTCATAGAACCTATGCCCGTGATTTTTCATGGTCATGGCTAGCGGAATGTTTCGCGGGCGCGTGTATGCCCGCCCGCCCGCCCGCCCGCCGTGTTGGAACAACATCCGTGATCTTGAAAGCAAGGCTTTGTTTTTCGCGCGGCCACACAGCCGTGAGCTCGGTAAACACTTCAGTTGTTTTGTTGTGTTTAGCGGAGAAGTAAAGTCGTTATTTCCCTGCAGTTTATCGCGGTTTGCTACTCAAGACAGGGATACTAATTAAGGGATACTCAGAAGCCGCTTTAGTGGAAAAAGAAGAGCTTTCAGGGATAAAATCTTGCTTCGAGGAACTATATACGTTTTTAGCAATGCGAAGAGATGGGTTCGTTTTACGGATTTCAGCACCAAAGCGGAGGTTTAAAGAATTTCCAGGTACAGTAGTCGCCGGAAAAGGTAAAACAAATTACATTTTTCAATGGGAATTTATCTTGATATCAATCTGTGATTGACATTTTGTTTGTGTTCTCGTTAATTTTGGAGAATTGTTTATAAACGTGTAGCTTAAATTCAGTTGTATTTTAATTTCTTGAATTTCATCGAAGACACGGCTCGGCCTCGATGCACTGTAAATTGTACGCGTTTTGTTTCTAAACATAAACTAATTGAGATTTCAATAAAATTTTTCGAAAGAAGATTGTGTTGTCCATTTTTATGTGTTTGTTCATTCATTACATAGATTGAAAAGCGATTTTATGTAAACAAAACAAGACTTAGATTTTATACTCGCGTCGCCTTATGCAAATATGTTTGTGTATTTTGGCAAATCAGTTTCTCGGGCATTTTTTGACAAGCAACAACTCTATTTTATTCGGAAAATAGTCGTAATAGTTATTCTAGACGGAGAAAAAGTTGTTTTTGTGAACTTTTGTACGGTCTAAATGTACTGTGCAGACGGTCGGGTAATACTGCTTTTCAGAATTGCTAAAATTGAAAAATAGCCCGGTCGTCAATCTTAATTCTTGTGCTTCCGACCTTTCACCTAAGTTAAGTTTCATCTTAGTTAAGCTTGTTCAGAGGGTCTTCAGAGGGCGCCGTTGTTAGGCTAAGGCTAACTATATATATTAATTCATAATCATATTAGCCTATCACACGACGCAAAATCCATCACGTGCATGTGGACCTTTATTGGTGGCGGATTTGATTTCAGTCCCAGGGGAGTGCGGGGCTGATTGTATTTTACTTCATTAGTATTCTTTATATAAAAAAGTTGCTCTCATTAGTATTCTTTATATAGAGAGCAACTTTTTATATAAAGAATACTAATGAGGTAAAATACTGTTTCCTCAGACCAGTTTTAAAATGCAAAAACCTAAAATAAAAAGTAAGTAATGAAAAACAACAAATCAACTTTGCAGCAAGGCAACTGGTACATTAATTTTTCATTTCACCCTTCATGTTAAGTTTAAAGTTACATCAATTTCATGAGTAATGTTATAAACATGAACTGAATTACTTGTGCACAATATTTATAGCACAATTGTTGAAGACTGATCTCGTAAAAGTCTCGGTTACATTATTGCCTCCACTAGGCATTGGGATATCGCGCAGTATTTCCGCAGTATTTCGCGCTATGACATCCCAAAAGACCTTTATCCCACAAGATTCTTTCTTCCTCCTCTGTTATTCCTTCTCTTTCGGGTCTCTTCGACTTCCTCGCAATGCCTTCGTAATTTGCTTGTTTCATTTCACCGTCCAAAGCCCGTCTGAAATTCATCAATCTAAAACAGAAATAAAGTAAGTAATTTTAGCGTATTTCGTGTGAACCGTTAAAAGTGTCACAACATTCAGTATATGCACATCAATTCCGTATTATATTCGTTCTTACCTGTGATCCGTCTTGCCCAATGCCTTACTGCATTTGATCCATTACGTTCATCTGTATGCCTCTGAATACCGCAACAAATGCTGTTTAAGGTCCGTGGAGGGTAATGTTCCCCTGTATCTTTTCACACTTCCATTACAAATTCGGTTAACCAAAAATTGAGCGACTCTGTTGTCATATCAGCCAGATTGGTTTCCAAGTCTTGAATTTGTGAACAGTCAACGGCAAAACTGCTTTCGGCTAAATTGCAGAATACCCCGCAACTGAAGCTGTTCCACGCAGCGATCAAATAATGGCTACGCGTAGCCTGGCTGCGCCGTCAGAGCAGGCACTGGGAATGAAAGTAGCTTACGGGTTACAAGGACTGGAGACGAATGATTTTCTTATGGCTACGTGTCTTCGCGTCGACTACGCGTTCTTATTCTTTCAGCAAGAAATGGAGCATGCATATGCTACACATTTGAAGGACTGGAGACGAATTATTTTCTCGTGGCTACGCGTCAAAGCGTCAAAGCGTTCTTTATTGTTTTAGCAATATATGGAGCATATACGATTTGCTCGTTCTATAGTACATGACTGCGGAAGTGTACAGAATGACAAATTAAAGGAAACAAAAAATATTATGTCCTGTTTATGCCTGGTTCGAAAAGCTATCTTCCCGTATAAAAGGCTATAAATGCCAAGCACAAGGCATCGACCTAACCTGCCATCAGGCCCTCTTTTTATTCCACGCTCTTCCGCCAACTTTCGCTCTCCGAAAAAAAGAAGAGCGACTGATTTCAGGTTATCATCAATCGGAAAACGGAGGGTGACTTAAATTCCGGATCCGCATACCGCCAAACCAGACACCCCTGCCCGAGAAGTTATTAAGCATACAGTTTACTTTCATTACTTTCATCGAGTATGCAGAAAGTCAAAAGCAGATCGTCGCAGAGGTAAATCAGTTTCGTAGTTCTCAAATTCATATCTTTGTTTGATCTAGCCGGGTTACGGGTTAGGGTTAGTGCACTAACAAAACTGACTAAACTGAAAAATACTCCGCAACTTATTTGCATCTTGTGGGATAGCAAAAGTGCTCATTAGTGTTATGCCTCGTTCTACAAAGCATTTCGACACATCTAACTCTCGGACGTACACGCAAACTTATACCCCAACCGTGGTACAAGGGGGGCGATGGGGCAATATTTCGGAAATATTTTACATCTAATAGATAGCCCGCGACGTGCTCTATAAGATAAGGTAAATATTATGGGTTGGGGCGCTGCTGGGGGTCCGTGACGTCATCCAAAATAGCCATTCATTGGATTTTATTAAAAATTCAAATGTATCGGAAAAATGCGGAAATTGCAAATATTGTTTATTTTTTTTTCTTCTAAAGTGCCATTAAAAGTAAAAACAAAGAAATCAGAAATTGTTTAAACTCGTTCAAAAAAAATGGTGTTGAAAAAATGCCTACATTAGCAATGCCCATCAACTATGGTTTCAGTTGACACTATTGGTGGATACGGTTCATTTTTTCTTGGTTTCAAAATAAACAAACCAGTTTAATTTCTTTTTTGTTTTTAAGCGATGACGAAGTCATCGTATTATTGCCATCGTGCCGTGGTGTCCGGATGTCCGGATGTCCGGATTACACCCGAGAAACATTGGGAACTAGCCTTGGAGGATAAGAAAAACACTGGGAACTAGGTCACTCGTCGTTTGCTCCGCCATTTTGTTTTGAAGTGTGGAGAAAGCTAGGTTTGTTTGTCTGTTTCAAATTTTACACCATCATGCTTTATTTACCGTGAATATATTTGCGCTCACTTGCAGACAAACAGACACGAAGTGATGTACATTCATCAGTAGTACATACTCGCACTCGCAATAGGCAAAAGGTCTCCACTCAATTTATTTTATCGAGTCTGGGCGCTGTTTCGGAGCGGATCTTTGCCTGTCTCAGAAAGAACTTATCAGAACTGAAGGCCAGAAATAGCACTGAAATAGCATTGATTTAAGCTTACTGAACTTGACTTATAACTGAGTATCCTACGAGAGCTGTTACCTGAAAACGAAGCCGTGTGCGGTGATCCACGATCAGTTGTGTACAGAATATCGGAGCAACTTCATTAATTGTATTGAAGAAAGAGAAGGAAATTAAACAGTTTATCTCGGATTCAAGCTATTAATAAAGGTGAGCCATCATTACCAGCATATTGTGTATACAGTTACGGTATCTTATAATGCAATATAGAGCCGCTGTGGGGTTGTATAATGCTCATTTCTGCTCATTTCTGTTTAAATCGTGTCAAAGGAAAATTCTGGTCTACGTTGTTATTTCTGTTTTATGTTGTTTATGCGTGGCAAATGAGTTACTACACTAATTGGCTCCCACAAATCTGCATCGTTGTATTCCACTTTTGATTCGTCCTTCTAACGATGTAGAAATGAATCCTTGTTCCTTGTCATCTTGTAGATACCTCAAAGATAGTTACAGCTGATTTTCATCAGGGCAATGTCTCGCTGTTTGGAAGTAATTCTGGTAAACAGTGGCTACAAAATTGGAACATGTGTTCAGTTGGAATTTAACAGTGTAGGGGAAGTGGTGCAATATCTTCAGAATTTCTACCAAAGTGTTTTCCTCGTGCAGTTTTCATGAAGCACATTACTGAAACTTGAGAAAGGGTGAGAACATTATCTTGTTCATATTGGGCTAAGGGATTGACTATTTTAATTTTGAAGGTGGGGGGGGGGGGGGGGGAGGCATTGGGCAATTTTTCTGTGCGTTTTTTTTTAATTTTCTTTCTGCCTTCACCTGTTATTACATGTGACTAGCCACATGTAATAGTTTTTTCATTATATACAATGAAACTCTCAGCTCCCAAATTGAATTCTTCACCATCCATTGTATCTCTAAATGAAGCACTTTAATTCCGCTTTTAAGTCCCCATAAAGCCATTTTGGTTTTAAACTTTAGTATGACAAAACACTTAAAAAATGAACTGAATCTCGGGTATTCATTTATTTTCTTTTAAAGGTACTCAATCACCTCCAGTCAATGCATCTGCAAACATTTAGCACATCAACTAATGCTGGTGACAATGATAAAAAATCTCAAGTGCTGAAGAAACTGGTGACCTGCTGTTCATGCGTTAATGAAACCACAAAATGTCAAACTACCAATGATCTCTGAAAACATGTTCAGAACTGACAAAGTCTTTTCAATTTGTGAAGCACAAACATGGAAACAATTTCCAGTTGTTGCCATTTAGCAATTGTAACAGTTTTAATCATGTACATTGTACTGTTCGAATTGTGCTTCCTGTATTAACACTTCATAGTAACGCTGTAAGGAATCAGAAAAACAGCTATCCGGACAACAATGGACTGATTATCAATTGTAACTTGCAAGATGTACAAATATTGAATTGCACATAAGTAAAACAAACTCAGATGTAATTTTAATCTCAAATAATTTGAAAATGAAAATGTTACTTATTCTTGATGCGTGTGTGACCTATATTAAGCCTAATCAGCATAGAATTATACCAACCAAGTATGGCAAAATAAATTCCAATCCATATTTGTCACAAATATGAAGGAAAAACGATGAATTGTTTTGATTTTGCACACGATAAAATGTGCAATTACCAATGCAGCAACCACAATTGTGTAATAAATCTTCACATGCATATCATGATCACAAGTATCGGTGTCAGCCAGGACCTTAAAGGCCCAGTAATGACCATTACGCTCCACGCGCCTCAGTTATTGTTATTTATTTCCTGGGATCGAGACTTACATTGTTTTTATCATGCAATGCATAATGGTCACTACTGGGTCTTCAACAGGAAGTTCTGGTATAAAAAGGGCTTACCTGGCTATTCACACCTTTGGTTTTTAATCAAACACAAAACAATCAACAACTGACAAACATATGTTATTCCTACGACCATAAGTACAAAAATTGAAAATGTTTGGAAAAAAGTCATTTTACCAATGAAAGTTCTATAACAAGTCCTTGGCTACTTCTGGTATTATATTAGTTGCTGGGGTAATATTCTGGTTTAATGAGCATTTTTAAGCAAAGTTTATTTACAGGACGCTCTGCACCGACTAAAAGTCGCCGAAATTTGCATTTCACACCGACACTTTTCCAATGGAGCCAAGTGATACACAGACTTTATCAGAGCACCCCAGACCTATTGATTTAACGCCAAGGTGAAACTCGTCGTCGCTTCTGTACGCATTGCGTACCTATTTTTTCTTTTGTCTTAGATTGTGGCAATCAATCTCAGTCAAAGAAAAATTTTAATCAAACTAGGCCAAACCAAGTTAAAATTTAAATTAAAAACATCAAACCGCATAAAATAATGCAGAAATACACGACAAGATAGATTTTATCTGTTAGCTTTAAGCTTGTCAACAGAGACGATATATATGGACCAAAGATGCTAACCTCTGTTGCTGGTTGTGATGCCATCCTTACCTTATATATGATGTCACAACTTCAAATGTTATGCGCATATTGTCCTTAAGGAAAATCATTTCTCTTTAAACTCTCACTGGCAAAATGTATTTTTTATAATATACAGAACGGAGCGAGGATGCTCTAAGCGGTGTTCGTTGGAACTGAAACTGTATCAATCAAAGTCTTTATTTGTACACGGTTAAAATATCAGTATTTACAATATAAACTAGCGTATCCAAAAGATAGTAATTGCTGCGGTAAATTTGTTGTAAAAATTCTGTTTTATCGTCTCACTGGTATTACAGAATTTTGTCTTTCGTTTTTTGAGGGGAAGCAAAGCAAATGTAAACGGGATGAATCGACGAAATCTCCAGCTGATTGCGTCGACGAAGGAGACGCTTCCTAATCTTGTCGTCTAGGCGGAACGAATCGAGAAAAGTGTCGGTACCAAATCTGCGCCATCTTGAAACGTCACAATAGTATCCAGCATGCTTAGCGCGTCGTCTAGGCGGAGTGTCGGTACCAAATCTGCGCCATCTTAAAACGTCACAATAGTATCCAGCATTCCCAGCGCGTAGAAATCCTGGGGAGCTGGGGTTCCGAAATGTCATTTGTCTTGATTTAGTTTCGGATATTTTCCCGATTTTGGAAACGTACTGCTCAATATTTCAATGCCTACTAAAAGTACGCAGTGGAAAATTGGACGAAGGTTCTGGACCAAGTAAGTTGTTGGGTCTCAAGCAAGAAGTTATCGGATTTTCCACGCTACCGTTCTGGTATGTTTTGAATGTTCTATCTTGATTTTGCTGTGGTTCTCTGCCTGATTTGGGAAGCTTTCACCTATACCGACATCGTTCTTCGCGATGTTCTATCGTGCGGTGCAATTCGCTGTATGTCTTGTAGAAATAATTCACTGACCGGCCGCGCCAGGCGAATGCAGATTAACTTTTAACAGTGCTCGAAATTGCGCCTGTATCGGGCGCATTTGCGACTAAAGATTTCGCAGTTTTGTGACTAAAATTTGTCTAGCTAATAAAGGAATTATATTCAATAGTCTTGTGTCTTACTTGCAACTGGTAGTTGTAATTTTATCTGAAAAATCCTGCGAAATTCACGTTGAATGTTGCGTGACTTAATCGTCGATTTCATGCTCCATTAACGCGGTGTCCAAGAAGTTTATCACGGGAGCACTTTTTCAGGCTTTCTCAGAAATGTCTTATTTCCGGTTCCGATATTAGTACATGTACTGAGGAGTATGATTTCAGAAATAACCGAAATGAAATCAAGACAAATATACTATTTATATGTCGGAAAAATCTGAGACCTTTCGGAGTACACAGCACGGCAGGATTTTGCCCGATCCCACGGTGATAGCGTGAATTTGTTTGATGTTGGCCCGACGTTTTTGCTTGCGTGACATGTCTCGCGACATAGCCCTTTTAAACAGTGGCTGAATTAATTCATGAAACTGAGGTACTAGGTCAAGAAGAGGTGCCACGGGATAAGGAGACGCACTATAATCTATGATTACTACTAGTATTAAGACTAATTTTGTTGATTCACGCATCAAGTTCTTGCAATGTCTGTAGAATATTGTTGAGCTAAGGACGCGTTCACCACGAGGTAGGTGTGAAAATTTAGGTTAACTCAATAGTTAAGTATGTTGCGTTACTAGCTAGCCGTATCGTGTTCGCATCGATCTTCACGCGCTCAGCTCAGGTTTCGCGTCCCCACGCGCTCAGCTCAGTTAGTCTCATCGACCGCTGTCGGAGTGATTTCAAAATAAATGTCTTTAATCCCGTACCATCTTCGAAAATCTTTGCTATCCAACGGTCCTATCGCCATGCCTCACAGTCCTCGCTCAACGCGCGGTAGCCTTCGACAATTGAGTTCCGATTTCGACTGGGACATGTTGGACCAAAATATTACAAATCTCGCAGTGCATTCTGGCCCAAAATGTGTTCGTGACGCAGTGAATTCTGGTAAAAAGCGACCAATTCGAGATTTTTCGTAGCTTATATTTTTTCCTCATATATTTCTCTTAAATCCTGATTATGTTGCTGCTCACTCGCTGCGCTCGTTCCGCAGCAAAAAGCAATTCACTGTTTTACATATTTGCCGTGTGAGAGTCCAATAGGGAAAACCATTCACTGATACCTTTTTTAAAAAGGCTCAGTGATTGAGTTGTTCTTAGTTCCTCTGGAAGGTTATTCAACAGGAAAGCTCCACTATAGCTAAAGCTTCGCTTAAGGTAGTCAGTTCTCGGCTTAGGTAATACCAACAAGAAAACTTAGAATATAATATTCAATGCCATTATTTTTTGAAGACTCTGGTATGCAATGCAGTGCAAATTGACCACCTTTTAAACCCAAGTAGTGATCAGTACAAAATTTTACCTTGTAATATCAATAAAAAATCAATAAGGCTATGTTCACACTTGGTGCCCGAGCACTAGTGCCTGGGTACCGGCACAAAATGGTGCTGCGTTCAGACACTGGGTACACGAGATATCAACATGTTCACATTGTGAGTGTACAAGGGAATTGTGGGTACGCAAAGCAGTGATTTTTGGGTGTAGTGCCTCGGAACTAACGCAAAACGCATGCACACTGGGAACCGGTACCCACTTTAGTGCCCGAGTACAAGGTCTTGACCTTGTACTCGGGCACAGGCACCGTGCCTGAATTCTGGTGTGGGTACTTGAAAAAAAGGTGTGTTCATATTAGTGCCCAGCGATAATCGTACTCGGGCACCAAGTGTGAACATAGCCTAAGAGAGGTCGTGAGAATTAAGGATATGATCTGCCAAGGTGAATCCAACTAGTATTTTTGAGGTCGAGACCAGTAAGGCGAATTTGTCATTTGACATTGGTACTCAACGTTTAAGAAGGATTATTTTTACCTCCTGTAGTGCCGACTTAAAGTTTTGTTTTAACTTTCTAGTTACCTTTGTCAAGAGTGATTCCAGACGGCTTATAGAGTCAGAGGAGCAGACTTGTGCAGTTGGAGATTCCATCGGACAAAGTTTTATGACCTTTTGACTGTGGTGCTCATTTCACTCGTCAGAATGCCAGGATATCGTTTAGCAAATCCTGACAAGGCGAAGATTGATGCTAAGTACTTTTGTAGCCACTGTAAACTGTTGTTGAGAGAGGCAATGCAGACAAGCTGTGGACATTTCTATTGTCAGTCTTGTCTAGGAAATCTCATTCAGTAAGTCTAGCTATAAACACAATATATTAAACGTGCTTAAAATATAGAAAGGTTGATTTAATTTCCAGGCTTCTATTAAGAACTTGTTACAATAAAACGTGTTTCAGTTGATCCCAGAGGTCAAAGGCATCAACGAACGAACGCCGTCTGCTTCAATAGCTCAATTGGTAGAGAAGCAGCCTGCAAAGCGGGAGACCGCGGCATCAAATCCCGGTCGGACCCCTAACTGAAAGGTCCAGGGTCTGTGTTTCAGATCAGATGATCTCGTTATTGGGCGAAGATGTGAATGAATACCTCCCTTTATTTCGCCTCAAAAGGTGGAAAACACTTTATTGAAATTGTTAACGAGATTTCTGTGTTTAACGTCTTGTCAAATAATTTGTTAATTATCTTGTTTTATTGCAACTGTAGTATTATCCTCACAAATGCTATTTTATGGAATTTTTAAATACTAAAGTAATAATGATGTCAACTGACAAAATTTATAACATATGTTTTCTTTTGTCTAGAGACCCGGTTCTAATAATAATGGTTTGCCACGTGGACCAGAAACAACTTCGACCAAATGAGGTATGGCTTTTGATTTTGGTCTGAAGTAAATTTAAATTTAAAAGTTTCCTAGTAAGCAATGTGCAATGCAGTCCGAAATCGTTGTTGTCTATAGCTTTGAAAGGCTGACAGAGTGCAGATCATGGAGTACATGAACTGTAGTTAACCACTAATGCGCATCCAAGAATAATCAAAGGCTCTACGAGCCAATTCGTGAATACGAAACAACCTTTGAACCTTCCCCTCTCCTACGCGTTTTGCTCCACCATCCCCACGGGTAAGGCAGGTGACCATTACCTATCGCATTGAGAACGAGCAAAATATATGCGCAAGCCTTATGCACTGGTCAGCGGAACTACCAAGAAATGTTGACAGCCGATAGGTGGAAGGAAGGAAGGAAGGAAGGAAGGAAGGGAGGATATTGCATATTTGTCCCCGTCTGCTATAACTCGTTCTACGTTTGCGTACTCACGAGTTAAAACCACAAAAAACTGCTGCTTGTCAAATTATGATTTTTTTTTTTAATTTCAGCTGTCCTTTTCTGAGCAGAACGTTTAATTGTCCGTTTAAAAATGTAATGAACTATCATCATGTTCTTCTCGCCAGGTTTTTGCAGACAAATTTATGCGTCGTGAAGTATTTGCTCTCGTTGTTTTCTGTACATTCATGGAGGACGGGTGCAAATGGAAAGGAGAAGTCAGACATTTAGAGGTATGAGAGACTACTTTATTTTGTCAGCAAGTCGGCAGTTATCGATACGGAATGAGTCTTCTCTCGTTTGCATCATCCCTTATTTAAATTAGATTCTAGATTCTCTTTTAGATTCTTCTAGGTTCTCGTCTTCTCAAACGATTGAAGCAGCAGTCAATACTTACACTAAACTTGTATCTCAAAATATGCACCAAACGTACTGCCGAAGATACTTTTCTCTTTCTCTCTTTTCATACTTTGTAATCCAGACTCAAGAGTTATACATCACACACTAATTAGTGCTTAAATGAAAATAACAATTTGACTCAAATTGTTTCCTCTTACACAACTTTCAATATTCTTTAAATTAAAATTATATATCTACATTGGAGTTGGACTCTTGACCCTCACATTTTCGGTTTTATATATATATATATATATATATATATATATATATATATATATATATAAATTTCATTGAATGCAGATCAGACTTCAGAAGATATTCATTCGTTTAATGCTACAGCACTGTTTCGTATGGTCAAAATTAAGATGACCACACTCATCAGGAAAAATTTGTCTTTGCTCCTCTAATGAATTAGAGTTGAGCGCTTTTTGAAATCCATTCTACTGAACTGTCATAGAATATATATATATATATATATATATAAGACCAAAAGGGCCAGCGCGGCACCTTAAATTGCGAACAATTTGTAGAACATTTGCCACCTCACTACGTGTGCACGTTTATAACAATTTGCTTTACTTTTTGCGCTCTTTTAATAGCATTCCCTCTTTGATAGCAGTGGGGACTTTTATCGATGCTTTCAGTTGCATCGGTTTCCCCAATCTACTATGTTTAAGGATTGGTTCAAGATTTCTAACTAATAGACATTATTTGTTCATGAGCGGTTATACCTTTTGATGTTGTGACTGCTGTCGTTCTCCATTCACGTTCGGAACGCTTTTTCAAGGTATCAGATTACCGCAAAACACTACTTTGATTTCGCAACTTTTTATTATTCTGTGCCTCATTACAACCCCATCTAAATATATATTTATTGAAAGCTTAATAATTAATGACTACGAAAACATATTTTTAATGAGAAACACTATTGATGAGTTTAAAATAAAGCGAGTAAAAGTACACCCTTCGCAAAACTGAGTTCCGCTTCAGCCGGAAATAATCTAAAGAAGGAGATAAAAATTGCACCAAGTACGTATACCCAACCTGACCACCGTGTCTCCGATTTCCATCTTTTGATTTCGTTTAAACGTTATGGGCAGTTAAATGCAAAGGAACGGATGCTCTTGAACTTCAAAATATAAAACAATTCAGACCAGTTATCAAAATTCCCCTAAGTGGTTTTTTAGACAAAGGTGTGAGTACCGCAATGCATGATAATATGGAAATTTCATTTAATGTCCATTTTACAGGGTCACACAAACAGCTGTGAGTTCCTTAAAATCCCCTGTGTACATCCTGAGTGTGGCATGTTGGTTAAAAAAGCTGATCTTCCTGAGCATCTGGAAAACGAATGCATGTATCGACTTGTGGAGTGCGAACTTTGTCATACTCAGATAGCCTTAATCAAGCTGACGGTACTGTATCATAAATGTCATTACAGCTTTCCTTTGTATTATAGTTGGTTTGTTGGCTTAGTTATAAAGCTTGTTATATATATATATATATATATATATATATATATATATATATATATGTATATATATATATATATATATGTATATATATATATATATATATATATATATATATATATATATATATATATATATATATATATATATATATAGATAATTGCAGCATTTGATATGTATCCATCTTAGTGTTGGTTGAAAGTATTTACATCGCACCTAATGACAATGAGCCGATCTCGAACGATGTTGGTGAGTTGTCTTAGCTGCCTTACAATGCAATGCAATACAATGCTTTATTTAACGTGGAAGGTTCACTTAGCTGTAAAGCTAGTTTGCAGGTACGCTACAACATAAGATAAAACTAAGAACAAATAATTGCAATTAAAATTTTAATATTTCCTAACTGCTATGACCTGTCAAAGTGAAAATTACGAATTTGCTTAATGAATTGTTTGCTGCCGGTCAGGATTCTGATATTGTTAGGTGAAGAATTCCATTTATTTGCAGCAATATAACGCCAAGTCTTTGGGCCATTTTTGGTTGAATTTACTTTGGGCAAATTCAATAAGTAATCGCCCCTTAACTGAATTATAATTAGAATGACGGAGGGATATTAAATCCTTGACACTGGATGGAGCTCTATCATTGAGGCACTTGTCTATAGTTAGAATCATATCTTGTATTCTACGACTTCTAAGTTAACTACTCCCATTCTAACTAGCAGTTCTTCATAAGTTGTTCGATTGCCCATATAAATATAGCAAAGAGCCCTCTCGTTTACTTTTTCTGCTTTTTTGGTATTTCTCTTTCCACTGTGGTATCTGTTCCATTGTTCCCAAGAAAGAGGACGAGGTTTATTTTCATGCATGTACATGGTGTTTTCTACTAATATATTTGATATACCTTGTCACTTTATCACCCATGGATGTTGACAACAATTTTCTCAAAATTAATTTATTGCAGCTGCATCAAGAGAATGAATGTCCCGCTTATCCAATTGTGTGTGACAAATGTAATAAAGAGGGCATTCCTCGGGGGAAGGTAAGATAATAGACTTTATCATTTTAGTAGTATAGAGTGGTTTTCATTTGAGTGTCGTAAAACCAAAGCAAAAGTAAATACTCTGACCAATCACAGCCGTCGTAAACAATTCAATGAACCAATCAGAGCTCGAAGCAATTACATGTCGGCGGGAAAACGCGGGAAAGCGCGGGAAAACGCGTGCGAGCAAGTCACGATTGGTTTTGGTTTTACTTCTGATTGGTCGAGAAAGTGGCGCGAGATTTTTTAGCCAATCACAAAGAGTAGCAATGCAAAACCAAAGCAATTGTGTAATTACTTTCGACACTCAATTGAAAACTGCTCTATAATAATTGTATTCATAATTATTCAGACCTGAGTATTCCGCTTGAAATAAACGCTTTTTATTCCAAGAATTATAATTACCAGGCATAGAACGATACCCCTGAGTTCAAGCCATAAACATGCCCCTCCCTGAAAACGATTTCAAAACAAGATTAATAACAACCACAAACTTTTTCAAGGACCGAAAACATTCGCATGACACTGTACTTTCAAAGCACATCTGGGACTTAAGGGACAGCAACACCAGCTACGAAATCAAAATGGCGTGTTATCAAGAAAGTAAATGCTTACAAAAGAAACCCTTCCCGCTGCAATTTATGTCTGTCCAAAAAACTTTGCATCTTGACTGCTCGCGATGTTTCCCTTATAAACAAGAAATCTGAACTCGTTACCTATGTCGCCACGAAAACAAGTTATTCGCAACCAATCAGAAGAAGCGCCACTCCACTCTGCCACATTTTGAATGCCCCAAGAATAAACGTTGACTAGAATGACTAAGCTTAAAACACAAAAAATTTCCTCATCTCGCCTTTGTAAATAATGAAATGAAAGGACTTCTGGGTTTTGTTAAGTTAGGTTGAAGCTATAACTTTTCAGTCTCAAAAATATTTGTTGTATCTGGTCGATTCGTTGGCCCGGTACTCATGTGCGTAATTTCGTTTTGTCCGAGTTTTATTTAACTTAAGTACAGCATGATAAAGTGAACTTTAATGTTATTACCATTTTGCCCTGTATTTGTAGTTGGCAGATCATCAGAACCCTGTTATGGGAGACTGTGAAGGAGTTCAGGGTCCATGTCCATTCTCCCAGATTGGCTGTTCCAAGAAAGAGGTGAGACTCTTGGACAGTAATTTTAGTAATGGTCATAGTAAGAACTAAACTGCAATCTAACGGCATAACACAAAGGTGTTAATTGTGATATTGTTGAAACTGTCCACCTCATTGACTAAAACGTGATAATCTACCATCACTTAACAAGGTAGTGCATTTATTTCTCTCTAGTTTACTAATTGGTTCCCTTTTAGTGAAAACTATTCTGAGTTTTAATGCAACCAAAATTCTATGTGGAAAACATGTAACATTAGAAGCCATTGTTTTGGAGTTTTACGATTGGATGGAATCTTGTAGCACAAACGAAACATCGCTTTAAAATAAAGTTCCAGTATTCTCAGTAAAAAAAAACCTAAACAATCTTATGTGGGGAAAGGACGTCGTTTCGCGGCGCCACCACTGGGGGCCCTACTCCAGTGGTGGCGCCGAGAAACGACGTGAACAGAACGTGGACAATAAAAGAATAAATTGAATTTCATAAAATATGGTACATTTCAAAAGGCTAAAGTGACTTTGGAGAAGGGGTATTTCATATGTGTACCAATGACACCAAGACTTCCTTACCTCCCCGGGACAAGGATTTCCTAGATATTATGGACAAGAAAAGTGAGTATCAATGATCATTAATTTAAAGAACATTTATTCTATAATTATAAAGTTGCCAGTGCGGATCCAGACTCCATTATGGAATGACAATTTTCGGCTCTCCAGGCCTTATTATTATGCCGGTTTTGCAAGAAAATGTGACGTGGGGAAACAGCCCTCCCTCCATCCCCTGCCCTAGATCCTACACTAGTTGTGCTTGTCCGTAGCCTGCTTCAGACTGCCATTTGTTGTTTTTTCTTTCATTGAAATTTCTTTCGAACGTACTTTGACAGGTCCTCAACCAAAGGGAAAAGAAAGAACATCTTAAGAAAGAAAATGCCCACCACAGCATTCTCATTCTTCAGTTTGCTCTTCGTATCAATAACGAATTGGAAGCCATTGTAAGACGGGATCCCAGAGTCATGTCCAGAAGTCCTCAGATATTCACAAACTATGATAGTATCGTCCAAGACCTTCTTAACCAGATGCAAAATAGCTCGGAGACGATGAGAAATCTACAGGAAAAGTTACGAGAACACAGTGAACGGATAACCTCTTTAGAGAGAAAGACGGCTTCAGTAAATGTATCGGGTGCAGCATCATCGACTGGTCAACGACTTCCCGATTCTGAAGGTAGCTTACCAAGTACCGACATTACCAGGAGACTGACCAACCTCGAGAATAAAACAGCTGACCACGAAGTGCTTTTGGTAGAAAATAATCGAACCGCATTGGAGACGAGTCGAGAAGTGGGTAATGTTAAAAGACAAGTAGAGGGTATCCAGGAGACTGCAAGGAGGGCAGAGAGACGGATGGAGTCCATTGAACACACGCTGGCTCTGCGAAATGTCACCCTGGCTGATTTAGAGGAGTACGTTAGGCAACAAGAGTTTTCAAGTTATGATGGTCAGTTGCTATGGAAAATAACTGAATATGCACGGAAACGAAACGAAGCGGTCAGCGGACAGCAAGTATCTTTTTACAGCCCGTGCTTCTTCACCAGTCGTTATGGTTACAAGATGTGCGCGCGCATCTATTTAAACGGCGACGGCATGGGCCGCGGAACACACATCTCTGTGTTTTTCGTTATCATGCGCGGCCAATACGATGCATTGCTCCGCTGGCCGTTCAGACAGAAGGTCACTTTTATGTTAATGGATCAGGACAACGTGGAACACGTGATCGACGCCTTCAGACCTGATCCAAGCAGCTCTTCCTTTCAGAGACCAAGAAGAGAAACAAACATTGCAAGTGGGTGTCCTATGTTTTGCTCCCTAACCGAATTAAATAACCATGCTTATGTGAGAGATGACACTATGTTCTTAAAAATAATAGTGGATACATCTGATTTGTGACGTGTGGAGTGTTTTGATGACTCGCTCAAAATGCAAAATGCGCTTATCTGTGACCTGGATGCAATTTCGCAACAGCAAACTTTTGGTCATAACTTCTTTGTTTTTTACTCTATTGCAATTATAATTCTTTTTTTATCTCCTAGCTGAATAAAGCATGGATTAATAAATATGAACCAATTTTCTTCGAAATAAATACTGGAGCCAAAATCTGGATTTGCGCAAACCCCTCTTTTTATACTGATGAGGCCCTCCTAGAAAAAAATTGGTCCTTTTTATTTGGCTCAAAATTTGGGAATCGACTTCCTTTGATATGAATGTGGCCAAGTTACAAAAAAATCGTCAGAACAGAAACGCTGCAACGGAAATGCAACAGAAACTGGTGGTATTGGTGAAACTTACGAACCGGTTTTGGTTCTAATAAGAATGTAAGGTGATGTATATATGTACAATGTTAGCGAACCAATACTCGAAACCAAGGCCACATGTCGCGCTAAATATCCTTTTGAAACATCGGCTCGCGGCTGATTTTCTTCGACAATCAGACAATAAACTATCCAGTATACTATCCGGTATATAAATAGGAAGAAACTCGAGTTTTGAGGCCATAAATGTCGAAGAAATCTTCCCAGTTTATCACCAAAAGATCGGGTACTGGTCAGATGCTGTTTCCTCAGAGGTCCGCTCAAAAGAGACCGCTGATCGCCCGCAGTTACGAACTAGATCGAATTTTCGTTTTGTTTTATAAAGATGTTTGTCACAAATCACTATAAGATTTCGGGGGGGCGAATTATTACTTTTTTCTTTGACTTTTTTTTTCTCGCTATAGTTGATTCTATACAAGCAATTTCTCATTTCCTTGAACAATAGCCATCCTTTGAGTTATCGCTCCGCCCCTCCCCCCACGAATAATCGCCTCTTTTTGGAGGCATAAATAATAATCATCATGATCATCAACATCATTATAATCATAATAATCATAATCATAATCTCTAGTGACCATTATTCGAGGAAATAGGGTAGACCACAGAGAACCTTACTGAAATGTAAATAATAATTTATATCCTTTAACAATTTCTTCTATAATTTTGGCTCCAAAATAAAGAAAAACGAAAATAGACAGAAAATGTTGTCTGTAACCGTTATCTTTTTTAACAACTGAAAACAAAAACACTGATAATGTCTCCTGTCTTAAATGTTCACTAAGTAGCTGATCTCTTATCTAACTGTCAGGTTGGTCTGAATTAACCCATTCGCTCCCACACCGGCCAAAACCGGCCGTACAAGACTCCACTGCTTTAAAAAATTGCAACTTTCTCAATCGCGCAAACATTACCTTAACTAGCAGTTGTGAGCATTGACTAGAAAGTTCCTCAAACTGAGATACCCAATAAATACAAAAAAGTCAGCGATTTTTGCAGAATATGAGCGTTTGAATTTGGACAATAACAAAAATGACCGTTTTTAACGTCATAGAAAAACAACAAAAATCACGTTTTTGCCTTTACTTTTTTTTATTCAAATCATCGTGGTAAACCCAAAAGTCAACATTCACAGCAAAATTCAGTCCTAGTCCTAGCTTAGCAGTGAATGTTTTTGCTCTTATTCGTTGCTCGGGCCGAGCTACAGCCTGTAGTTCTAGTGCATACTGACCTTGCCTCGATTTTCAACATCACCACCGCACTGCATGCTGGGAAATAGCGAGAATTTTTGACAGCGTTCGTTTCTTTCCCCACTCATTCAAGTCCACAGCCACTCCAACCTACCGCCGAAATTTCGCGCTTGTTGTGTTTTTCAGTGGTCGCAACTTCCAAAATACGTCGTGGTAGGTCGAGAAATTCATCCAGAGTCGAGTCCCAAGGCTACTTCCTGGCGGCCATTTTTCCAGTTCAACGAGCAACGAGTCAAATTCGTAAACGAAGTACAACACCTGACTCGCTTCATTGAGAAAATGGACTCTGAACTACCTTCAAGCTTAATGATGCTCATCAGGCAGCTACTAAAGATGAAAAATGGCTGTGGACTTCAGAATGACGTTTCCAGTAAACTCGAGCCTTCAGTGTTTTAGAACAGCATCACTTTCAATGGTAACTTCAAATATGGAGTCATGAAAGTCCACGAGGCGTATGTATCCAGAAAATCGTTCAAAAATGCAAAAACCCTTGGGAGTGAAAGGGTTAAGCATAATGAAAGTACAACAGGGCGAAGGGACAGCACCTTTATCTGACTCTGCCGGTTGCCTACCAAACTACCCTATTTCCTCGAATAATAGTCGCTAGAGATTATGATTATGATTAT
>JAJGOT010000769.1:0-102500 GCA_022457155.1 Cladopsammia gracilis | reverse complement strand
TTTTCGACATAATAATGTACGTGAAAAAAATATCCAATTGTGATTGGCTAAGAGCAGTGCAGTTAAAGTGTAACACCAGTGCAAAAAGTGTAACACCAGTGAAAATTACAAATCAAACTTCTCGATACTGATTGGTTGAAAGACAATAGAAAATAATATAAACTAACCACATCATGTGAAACGATGACGTAAATTTTGCGCGGAAAGATTGAAAAAAGTTTCAATCTCGAGTGAGAAAAAATGGCTGCCATTTTTATCCAACAAAGGTTTGCTTTGGCTACCGATGAAACTATAGAGGAACTCCGAAATGGATCTAAAGCTCCAAACAGCAACAAGAGTACGTCGTTTTTGTTGAGTGTCTGGAAGACATGGTGTGAAGAAAAAAACATTGTTTTAGAAATCGAGGAACACGAGCCGGCGGATCTGAACAAATTACTCGAGAAATTATACGCAGAGGTCAAAAACAAAAGCGGAAAGATTTATTTACTAGCCAGACAGCTTGAACGTTATCATTGCTGCCCTCGACAGGCATTTAAAAGTCAGAAACTACCTATTATCAATCGTGAAAGACCGAGAATTTCACTCATCCAAGCAGGTTTTTGAGAGGAAAGCGAAATTACTACGACAGTCGGGCCGTGGTAAGCACCCCAACAAAGCCAGAAATTTGACAAACGAAGAGGAAGAAGTTTTTTGGAAAGAAAACAAGTTTGGATGTAAAACAAAAAATAAGCATTAGCGAACATAACGTAGTGGTTACTTACTCAGCATTTTGGACTCCGCGGTCGGCAAGAACACCGAGAGATGAAAATGGATGATTTTCAGCTCTGCAAAGACGACAATGGCGTTGAGTTCGTACAGTGCACAGAAGGGCAGACCAAAACCCGGCAGGGAGGCTTGCACACAAGGACCCGATATTTCCAGCCACGAATGTTTGCAGTTGGAGGAGAAATATATATGCCCAGTGGCTCCTTTCAAGCAGTTTGTGAGTCGCCGACGTCAAAACATGAAGACGACTGGTGCATTTTACCTCTCCATCAAAACAAGCAGAAAACCAGACGACAACTTGTGGTTTAAAGTGCAACCGATTAACAAAATCAATGCTATCATGAAGGGCATTGTCGCAGGTTCCATTCTTGAAAGCACCAACAAATAGTTCATCAACCACAGCGCTCGCAAAACAGTCGTATGCAAGTTGAAGAAAGCCAACATCGAGCGGTCGGGCATCGTGAACGTCACCGGACATAAGAACATCCAGTCCGTAGACGACTACAATGAAACCAACGAATATGAACAGCCCCAGCTTTCGTATGCAATGTCAGGGAGAAACAACTCAACGTTTGGCTTAAACCAAAGTTCTTCATCGATCAATCCAACGATGATGAAAGCCCAAGAGCAAAATCTGGTGAACACTTTCACTGCTGGCAGGTTTCATTCAACTTCAAGATCAAGTCTCCAAGTCCAGTCATTCCAAGTGTGAAGCCTATCAAGCGCCGTCGATTTCATATTATCGAGAGCGATTCAGACTCAGATTAAACAATCACTTTTTGCTTACTTTTTGCCCTAGTTTGGCTTGAAATTCTTTATAGAGGTTTTGCACGGCAGCCATGTTGCATGGCAGGAACAATGAAAATGTTTTGCATTAGAAAGAACATATATTCTTTCCCATAGGGAAAAGAATCTATTGTTCCTGCCATGCAACATGGCTGCCGTGCCAAACCTCCATATAAAAGTCTTGTAAATCTCGTTGAAAATGTTACATGTGCAAACAAAACCGTTGAGTATCATGGACTAATCTTCATGAGCCAATCAGTAAATAAAGTGTCAAATACGTGTCAAATGCTCACGTCCTGTCTGCAATAAGATCTTCACTTCCTCTCTGCAATTTTTTTCATTTATAATTATTAATAAGTAATCATACGGTTTTCTCGTTCAATTTGGGATTAATTTGCTCTTGTGAGTTTTTCAAAAAGCTCAAATTGAGCTTTTTGAAAAACTCACTCGTGCAAATTAATCCCAAATTGAACTCGAAACCGTATGATTACCTATACAAACTGAACTTGTATGAAAATCACCGACTGGTGCTTGCACACTGCATGCAGCTCAGTGGCTCTCAGTTTGATCGAGATAGCGATGGGCTTCCGTTAGCCGAGCCAACAGAAAATGAATGAAGAAAAAAATAGTAAGCAAATCCAAGGGAAACAGGTTAGCCGTAGTCCGAGGGTACGAAATAGTGGGGTCTACCGTACTACTGCTTCAAGACCAAAAATACTCGAAAGAAATTGTCTCGTGTTTTACCCGATGGAGTTCTCGAGTTTTTCTTTAAGGAAATAGCTCGTCGCCATGATTAATATTGTACTGTACTCGAATATACATATACATATACATGCAATTATTATCCAAAATCTAAAAGTAAGACAATTTCATCTTTTTGGCCGGAGCGGTTGGGATTAGGGTGCAATGAATTGTCACGGATTAATTTTCTTTCACCGGTTTACAAAATAGTTTTACAACATTCCATCGTGCTATAATGTTTTCTCATTCTGTTCCGCCCCCAAGTCTTTCTGAAAACTTACAAAAATAAAAGTAGAAACGGTAGCTACTAGAAAGAGTAATTCGTTGTCACCTGTTGTACCCATGTTTAACTTTCTATTTTCCCATTTTACCAATTATAGTATTTTTAGTATTTTTTTATATTTTAAAAGAGAAAAATAGATTATTTTCTCTTGGTATTTCAGTATTTTAGCATTTTAATCTTTTAATCTTTTAATATTTTAGTAATAAGTACAGAACTGATGAAAGTATTATATAAGTATTATATAATGTTACATATAAAAGCCAAAAGTTATTATAACCTAAAAGAAAAGAGAAACACACTAAGAGAAGAAAAAGGAGTTGAAGAAGATGATAAAAACAGCAAAAATGACGTACCAAGCAAACCACCATTTTTAAGCCAATTGACGTGTCTATAATTGTTTTAGAAAAGCTGCTGATAGTATGTTTAGTTGAATATCCTTAATGGTTATTATCAATCCTTTATGGTTGGTACGGCAACAATAACTAATCGGTTTTTTTTTTTAATATTTTACCTACTTTTGTTGTACTTCAGTACTTATACCAGACAAGGCGTAAAAGACCTCTCCAACAATATTTTTTTTCAAAACTCTGTTCTAAACTATTAATTACTAGATATTATTTGGGCGATCAGTATTTATCATGTTAACTTAAAAACGTTTTGAAACAGTTCTAAAAATATTAAAATGATCTTATTAAAAAAACTTTTAAGAAACTAAATTTTTGGGAATTTTTTTAATCTGATTTACAGCGGGGCGGTCTTCCGGTTTCTTAAAAATGCTGCCTAGTGTTTTAACGGGTTTAAACGTACTGATAATGTTTTCTTTGCTAAGTCGAACTCTCTCGAAAACACCCTTTATGGAGGGACCGAAAGACCTCCACGCTGTAAATCAGATCAAAGGAATTGTTTACAAAGTTAAGTGTAAGACATGTGATTTCACCTATGTCGGAGAAAGTAAGAGATCCTGGAATTTACGAGGTGCAGAACACTAGCCGGGTACAAGATCGAACAACGAAAGCGCAATTAGGCACCCAGACTATGTTGAAATTCTAGAAAGGAACCTGAACAATAGGTAAGAACGCCTTTTTTCTGGAAGCTTTGCATTCCATTCAAGGCCGCAACTCCGCAAACGAACATATACAATTCCCGCAGGTTTATTTACCTTTAGCAGCATCCCTGGAGACCAGCAGCAAATAAGAACCGATTATGCATGCAGTGACACTGTTTCAAACTAACTCTGACGAAGGCATTTTAACATTTTTAGATCTGTTTCAAAACGTTTTTAAGTTAATATTAATTACTAGTTCCGTATCAAGCTGCGTGGCTTTTTTAAGTCAGATATCTAATCGGTCAGTTCATTTGTTTTGATGTACGGTACTTGATTTGTCAATGTAAATGATGTGTGGCAATGGAAACCGCAAAAATGTTATCTTTGTAGAGCAGTTTCCAATTGAGTGTTGTAAAACCAAACCCAATGTAATTATTCTGGTTAATTTAAACAGACGCAGACAATCCAATTAACCAATCAGAACTTGAAATAGACGTAGCCGGCGCCAAGCGCGGTAAACGCTGTAAGGAAGTCACGATTGGTCGAGAAAGTGGCGCGAGATTTTTTAGCCAATCACAAAGCGTAGCAATACAAATCTAAAGCAATTGCGAAATTATTTGCGACACTCAATTAAAATTGCTCTGGCATGGGCGCAAAATACTAAATAGAGTTTTAATAATTATCATAACAAAGTGGGGGGCAACTCTAGCACCTGATTTTCTCTTGTGCTATTTAAGTGTCTACCAAGTTTAAATATTGTGTTTGAATAAGACAGGAGGACTCTTAACTTTATCAACACACAAAACGTACACTTTGTTAAGTGTGAAATCCTGTAGGTACATTGATGCCAGTTTAATTCATTTTGTTAATTCGTCTAGAAACATAAGAATTATTTCAGTCTCGATTTAAGTGCAGAAATGCTATTTGAGAAAAAGCAATTTCAGGTGCCTGTTTTTTACGAGTGAGCGCGTGTTTGTGCATGTTCATGTAAGCATTGGAACACACAAACCCTTCAAATTTCGTGCAGTTTTGCTGCGTTTTTGTTTTTCCATGCAGTTTTTTGTTGAACTTTTCATCCTTGTGCTTATGATTGTGCTGCTCGTAAAAACACCAGGGGCCACGTAGAAGAGGTATGATTATACATAAACTACCGTAAAATCCCGGTTATTAGCCCCCCTCTCCTCCGGTCATAGGCCCATCAGTTTGGTAACAAAACAATATTTTATTCCGGTTGTACTCCCTTTTATATATTAACACACCACAGTTCCTTAACAGCAATTATTTACTTCAATTTGCACCAAATTAACTAAAACAATGCTTTTTTTTATCACAATGTATTTTTGCTTGCCGGCCAAATAACCCTTACGAAGTTGTATAAGCCCAGGGCTTGTAACCGGTTTTTTTTTACGGTATTTATAAACAACGTACTTACTTCATAAAACCTTAGTTGTATCGCTATAAATATCCGCTTAGTGTGCTTCTCTTCCCAAATCAGCTTGTCATATGAAAGCTCATAAAAAATGCGAATCCTAACATCCTAAATTAAAGCGTGCCCATTCAAATAAAAGCTACTGAGCAGTACTTTAGGCGTGGGGAAGTTAAAATAATTAGAGAGTCCTCTATGGCCTTAGCTAAAATACATCATAAAACAATGTGGTTCCTCTGGAAATAGTAATTATATATAATTCATCCTATGAATGCTGGAGGTACTTCCTTTTTTGTGAGGGTTACTTTAATATTATATTCTAGTTTTAGAAAATTAGATTTTTAGCTCATCTCTTAACTAAGTTCAGTTCTATGAGCCGCAATGTAAACTACTGGGATGCCAGTAATTTTCTTTTTTTTTTTAACCAGTAAAGTTATAGTGTTGTGGGTGGTTGGAATAGGGGAATTGGTGGAAGGGTGGCAATATGGGCAGAAGTCTCCAGCATTCCAACAGGCATGTAACGTATAATCGTAATTATATATTCTTAAGGTGGTTCGATACAGTTTCCTGGAGACCGTACCAGCATTTTTCAATCGGCTTTTAAGCGGTCTTCTCCAAGTCAGATCAACGTGAAATTTTCACCACTAACTGGTTTGGAATTGAAGTTTGGCAAGATATATTTTCTGGTAAAATCGATATTACCATGACGACGATAAACAACAAACTTAGAAATCAGTAAAAGTGAAATTTATCGCCTTTAAGTTTTCGCATTGAAAATCCCACATAGGCATCTTAAAATATGGTATATGGCATATATATTTTGCAAAAATAAAAAAATTCTGTATGTTTGAATTAAAATAAATCGCAATAACATTTCAAACCTTACTATTTGTGTACTGGTATTAAATTGATCGACAGATTAACACTGGTTTTGTAAAATTACCTAATGATAATGTCAAAAAGTAGCTTGATGTTATGTTTGTAAACCTTGAAAGTTTTGTTTACTTTCTCTTTTGCGATCTTGAGAACTACCTTTTTTTCTAACATCGCATCATGTGCAATTTTTGGGTAATTTTCGATTTTAATGGCTTTTGCAAAAATCTGAGAAACGGCTCGATGGATTTTTTAAAACATTCACTGTGCATGCTTACCGATGTGCAAAATATTATCTGAAAGTTTCATTAGCATTGATTCACTGGAACGCCTTTAAATTTAAAGATGAAGACGACGGACGAACCGGCCGAAAAAATGGCGTTACAAATTTACTTTTTTAAGTTATTCTCAGTAATGATTTCAAATTAATGCGCACTACATTCTTCCGTGATTGAAACATTGCAATGTACGCTCTTTGATGCAAATTTCTTTGCATCTGTTCTCTTTTGCGTTCAAAACGCCTGCTGTAAAAACGTTTTCAAAACGCAAAAGGGCATTTATTGCTCAAAATAATCCTAAAAAGAGACTTAAGGGAATCTGGAAAGTAGCAAGGAGAGTAATAAGGTACAATCATGCTCGAATATAGATAATAATAGATGCACAGCAGATCACAACGAAAGTATAAATCACGGAGGAATGCAGTGCGCATTGATTTGAAATCATTATTAAGCATAACTTAAAAAAGTAAATTTGTAACGCCATTTTTTCGGCCGGTTCGTACGTCGTTTTCATCTTTAAATTTAAAGGCGTTCCAGTGAATCAATGGCAATGAAACTTTCAGATAATATTTTGCACATCGGTAAGCATGTACAGTGAATGTTTTTAAAAAAAATCCATCAAGCCGTTTCTGAGATTTTTGCAAAAGCCATTAAAATCGAAAATTACCCAAAAATTGCACATGAAGTGATGTTAGGAAAAAAGGTAGTTCTCAAGATCGCAAAAGAGAAAGTAAACAAAACTTTCAAAGTTTACAAACATAACATCAAGCTACTTTTTGACATTATCATTAAGTAATTTCACAAAACCAGTGTTAATCTGTCGATCAATTTAATACCAGTACACAAATAGTAAGGTTTGAAATGTTATTGCGATTTATTTTAATTCAAACATACAGAATTTTTTTATTCTTGCAAAATATATGTGCCATATACCATATTTTAAGATGCCTATGTGGGATTTTCAATGCGAAATCTTAAAGGCGATAAATTTCACTTTTACTGATTTCTAAGTTTGTTGTTTATCGTCGTCATGGTAATATCGATTTTACCAGAAAATATATCTTGCCAAAATTCAATTCCAAACCAGTTAGTGGTGAAAATTTCACGTTGATCTGACCTGGAGAAGGCCGCTTAAAAGTCCATTGAAAAATGTTGGTACGGTCTCCAGAAAACTGTATCGAACCACCTTAAAGAACATTTAATGTATTATGAGTGGTTTAATAAAAGGAAAATACAACGGCTA
Organism: Cladopsammia gracilis; assembly: GCA_022457155.1. Classification (NCBI taxonomy): domain Eukaryota; kingdom Metazoa; phylum Cnidaria; class Anthozoa; order Scleractinia; family Dendrophylliidae; genus Cladopsammia; species Cladopsammia gracilis. The sequence goes on along the minus strand of JAJGOT010000769.1, from coordinate 95,060 downwards.
TTATAATGCACAATATATGGATCATAGTCCAATATCAGTAAAAAAAAAATAAATATAACTTCATCAGCTTTTTATCAAGTTTGGCTTGTTGACGGTCTATTATATCTAAATTATATCAACCCTCTCTGAATGACAAACACGTATACACTAAACGGACGGACCGTATGTTTTGTCTTTCGAAGTACGTTTCGAGAGACTAAAGAAATTTTATTGGCTCATATAGCAAACGATCTGTTCACAGGATCGTAAACTTAATTGTACAACAATAAGCACGCACTGTAAAACACACCGTAGTCTTAGGTTCTGCCAGATTGACATCGCGGATCTCCGTAATGTGCTTCTGTTTCTGCGATAATAGCCATATATATATATACACCCTTTTGCAAAAATATTGACACCTCAAAATATATATAAATATATATTCGTCCTTCGTGTTTATATCGCATACGTGACGATAGGCGGCAAACAGTTCTCGAGGTGGGTACAATAGAGTTTGTAAAATGCTACTGTACCCACCTTAAAAACTATTTGCCGCCTGTCATCACGTTTGCGATATAAACACAAAGGACGAATATATATTTATATATATTTTTAAGTGGCAATATTTTTGCAAAAGGGTATATATATATATATATATATATATATATATATATATATATATATATATATATATATATATATATATATATATATACAGGTGAATTCCACACTGCTAAATCCAGAATAGTGCTCAACAATAATGGAGCGGTAATAACAAAGTGTTTCTACTCAATATCGTTTCATATGGACTTTAATACAGAACTGTTTCGTAGACCAACAAAGCATTGATCCACTCATCAGTTAAATTCCATACACACTAAAGTTTGTTAGAGTTTATATACATCAGCAATATGATCTTCACCGAAGTCGTTACAATATTCAAACGAAAAACAAACAAAAAAAAACAATAGGGATATAAACTTATGATTGGTCTCTAAGGATGCGATTGAATTTTAGGAGGAACTTACGCTTGTGCCTGCAAGTTGATATAAGCTCGCTACGCTTGTTGAGTGTTGCCATGTCCGGTTTAAATACAATATAGAATTTCTCGGTTATACATAGGTTACATCGTTTGGTAAAATTGGTATAGCAGGCGATAGCCGAGTGCAACTCTAGCATCTTGAGTGCTCTCCAAACTTCCCAAGTGCATCCATAACTCGATATACGCACAGCTAAAAGCATGAACAAATTCTTTTATAACATAGCGAAAGTGAAAGAAAAAAATACTGATCGCATGACTGAACGAAAAAAGGCGCGAAAATTTTGCCGCGTATCGCAGTTCACCTTGGCGAAGCTGAATGAAAAGCTGTTCAAACCGCTTGATCTGGAAAAAATGAACAAGCACAATTTTCTGAAATTGTCTTCTAATAATTGGCTTTGAAATATGGTATATGCTTTATGTTTTCTTGAAAATGTTCCTAAAGACTGTTTGAAGCGGATTGGAACCGAAAAATCTCACTACGCCGCTGTAGGAACTAAAACGAGCAAGTTTGTATTTTTTCGCATCACGGGTTGTTGTGTGCAAGTTTTGTCGAACTCAGTCTGCTCAATGGAGAAATGGTTCATGAACTGAAACAGAGACTCGCTGTGCAGTCCAAAATCCGTTGTTAATTGAAGAGAGAACAACTTATGCTTTCAGTATGGATTAACTTCGGACTTGAAATGTGTGGACTAAAGATGCGGGTTCTTTTAGCGAATGGTCCGTGTCAAAACAACAACAAGAACAATTCAACTCGCTTAATTTTCTGAAAAGCTGGGTGCTAAAGGAAGGGGCTAAAACGCTGTATCGAGTGCAGGTAACGTTTTTTTTTTAACGTTAATTTGTGTCCAAATGTATTAATTTTTGTAAGACTGCCTTGATTGTAGTTTTTTCAAATCTGATAGCTTTTCGCTCTGTACTTCGGTCGCATGCTTGTTCAGTTTGTTTTTCAATTCTGAATTGAAGTCTTTACAATGCAACATTTCCTGCAATTTTACTGCTGTATTTTATGTTGTCTGTTGTGTTTTATAATAGGTATAATTTCCGTATAAAACATCGGTTTGTGAAATTTTAGCGTAGCGTGTTCACGAGTTTGAGTGTAAACATCGCGCCGCCAAGATAAAAAACTAACATGAATAAGCTAAGTTTTTTGGCATTTTCATACATTTTCATAAAATCGCATTAATGCCGATAGAAAAATTGGGCAGTTCTTCACTGGTTTTTTCCATATTTTAAAGAGAAGGAAAACTGCACTGCAGCTCAACAGAACAGAAACTCTGCAGCCAGGTAAAAAAAATGCTGACGTCATCTTATTTACGCACGGGCGTGCATAAATAAAGATTTTGTTCATAGCGACTCAATAGGACTTAAATAGGGCAAGCACGCGCGCTATGTTATAAATCTATTTTTCCGGCTTATCGCCGAACCAAAAATCTCAAAGAAATTTTAGCACCATCTAAATTTCGGTCTGTTACGGATGAAAATTTTAACGAAGAAGAGGGGGGTTGCTTTAAATGTGGTAAAAGATGCGACCTTTGCAAAAGATTTTTACTTCAAGATTCGAAATTCCAGAGTTCTGCCACAGGTCGTTATTATTCTATTCGCCAAAGTTTGTCATGTTCGTCCAAAAATGTGATTTATTTGGCCACCTGCAATAAATGCAATTTGCAGTATGTAGGTTCTACATCCACCGAATTTAAAGTCCGTTTCAGAAACCACAAATCTAGCATGCTCAATAATAGGAGAACTTGTGAATTGGCGGTACATTTTAATAGTTCTGAACATGATATTTCACAAATTAGCTTTATTCTTATCGAACAAATTAGATCATTTCAAAATACATTTCACCTTGACCAATTGTTGCTCACTAGGGAGGTTTATTGGACAACCCAATTGTTTACGCTCAATCCGCATGGCCTTAACAAGAGACGTGAATTTAGATCAAAAAACCGCATTAACTACAATAATTAACGCACGTATCTTGCAATAATAGGATTGTCTTTTTCTTTTCCTTGTTTTATTCTTTGTATTGTTTGTAGTTGTTTTGTGTTTGAACGTTCTGTCGGGGGCACTTGGTAAGACGTGCTGGTCCTGTCATTCCGACAGTGACCTATATGATTATTCGGGGGCCCTCGATAGGGAGTTTTCTTTATTTCAATCATTAATTAAGGTTTTTATCACATCATGTATGTTATTTTTAGCGTTAAATTTTTCCTTGTTATTTAGTTCTTTTGTTATGTTACGTAACCTCGTTTTCCTTTGTTTTTGTAGCTTAATGTATATAAGTCACAACTTGTATAACTTAATCATTGTAATTAGTTTTTAGTTTTTAGTTTTTAATTCTTAGTAATTTCTGAAGAAGGCCGAAGGCCGAAACGTTAAAACCAGTCAGGACCAGTAAGAAGTTCGCCCCATTGTTTTTTATTATACTTATCTATCTATCTATCTATCTATCTATCTATCTATCTATCTATCTATCTATCTATCTATCTATCTATCTATCTATCTATCTATCTATCTATCTATCTATATATATATATATATATATATATATATATATATATATATATATATATATATATATAACTACAGGTGAGTTCCACACTGATGTATCCAGAATAGTGCTCGACAATAATGGAGCGGTTATAACAATGTATGATTACTCACAGTTGTTTCATATAGACTTTAATACAGTTCTGTTTCGTGGACCGATGTTGCGTCGGTCTACTCATCAGTAAAATTCTATATACACTGTAGCATAAAAGAGGTTTTATACATCAGCAATATGATCTAGACCGAAGCCGTTACAAAATTTAAACAAAAGTGACAACAGAGAGAGATACATATGATTGGTCCTGAAAAATACGAAATAGACAGTAATATGATCCTGACCGAAAACGTTAAAAAATTAAAAAATTAAAACTAGACGACGACCGACGCAACATCGGTCCACGAAACAGAACTGTATTAAAGTCTATATGAAACAACTGTGAGTAATCATACATTGTTATATATATATATATATACCTGGATTTTTGACAAGGTGGTCAACGAAAATTACAGCATTTTCACTACAATTAGCCCAGAAAAGTGTTTTTATGACCCCAATCAGCCCGAAAATCACAGAAAAGAGAGAGAAGAGGGAAAGGGAGCGAGGTCGAGAGAACAAAAGACTAGCAACTGTCTTTAGTTTTTATATTGGGGGTTTTAGAAAACAAGGCCAAGCATACACACAGCGTTTTGGACCTCAAACACTGAGGTTTCATCCAAATGAGCTGAAATCGTGCAGGGAACATCCTCACTATATGTAGATGTAGGAAGCCAAAGCCGAAAAATGTATCTTTCTGCATTGGGATTTTAGGTTTGAAAATACGATGACATTTTGACTTCATAGAACAGAGAAAGCCAGAATACACACAGCTTTTTGGACCTCAAACACTGAGGTTTCATCCAAATGAGCTGAAATCGTGCAGGGAACATCCTCACTATATGTAATTGTAGGAAGCCAAAGCCAAGAAATGTATCTTTCTGCATTGGGATTTTAGGTTTGAAAATACGATGACATTTTGACTTCAGAGAACAGAAAAAGCCAGAATACACACAGCTTTTTGGACCTCAAACACTGGGGTTTCATCCAAATGAGCTGAAATCGTGCAGGGAACATCCTCATTATATGTAGATGTAGGAAGCCAGAGCCAAAAAATGTATCTTTCTGCATTGGGATTTTAGGTTTGAAAATACGATGACATTTTGACTTCAGAGAACAGAAAAAGCCAGAATACACACAGCTTTTTGGACCTCAAACACTGAGGTTTCATCCAAATGAGCTGAAAACGTGCAGGGAACACCCTAAGAATATGTAGATGTAGGAAGGCAAAACAAGGAAATGTATCTCGCTGCATTCGGATTTTAGGTTTGAAAATACGATGAAATCCAGGAGTCATGGGCGTCATCTTGGATTAACCCTGACACTAACCCTTGGCCAAACATTAACTGCCGCTACGCGTGCCAGTCCAACTTTCACAACAGAGATGGGGTGCGATACCTACAGTGCTTTCACAGAAGATTTCAAAAAAGCAGAGCCACTCCACTCCCGGTTCCCCAGTGCCGGCTCCTAACCTCCCCCAACTTCGGCTTAGGGCCGCACAAAGCTCTGTTCCCAGCGAGCGCCCCGAGCACGCAACGCGGACCTACACTCCCTGCCCGCCCACTGACGCAAAGCATGCCGGGAAGCAAGATGGCCAATTCGAAATGGAGTTCCCCTCCCCGACCATCAACAAAATAATATAAGTCTGGAACCACCTCGGATGTCGGGCAATTCGCCTACGGCGTGCGCTGGCAAATGGGCCACAACTCACCAATCTGCCCTTCGAGGGATCCGAACTGCTTCCAGACTTTCCCGCAGGATCCTCTTGTCCGCTACGGCCCATTTTCATCTGGACCGAAGCCGGCAAGAAACACGTCTCGTTTCTTTGAGAGGTGCTGGTGACTTACGGATTTCCGGACTTAATGATGTCTTTCCATCACCTGACGGGCCTAAAATATGTTTTAATCGGCGCTACGGAGAGATCCACGCGTGCAGTATCGCACTCGCTCCGAGACTGCGGCCTATACGACGCTGTTGCCCGTTCACGGCCCTGCCTCGGGCCGATATATCGCGGTCTCACAATCCAAGGCTCCCCGCGTCATGTGTCATGGCGGCGTCCTTCGCATCGCTTAAGTTTCACTATGAATACTATAAATACTAAACTTTTCGCTGTATCTTTCCTCCACGACCATATCACAGGGAAAACATATATTCACAGCTATACACATCTACAAGAAGAATGTGCTGAGTGCGAGCCTTGGGTATGTTCATACACAACCCTAGGTCTTTCCCCTAACCCTAACCCTCGGTCAAACAGTAACCCTAACACTAACCTTTGACCGGCCAAACATTAACTCGCGGTGCGGGCCTGTCCAACTTTCATACCAAATATGAGGTGCGATACTCACAGTGCTTCCAGACAAGATTTGCACTAACAAGGCCAGTTTCACGATTCTCGTCATTTTTTTCCTCCTGTTTCGTCACTTTTTCGCGTGAAGTCGTAGCTAGATGTACTATTTTCCCATTTTGTCTTTTTTTTGTGGCATACGGGAGTTATAGGCACCATTTGGGAGTTTTTCTGGAAAAAAAAATCATAAAAAACTGAAAATTACTTCAAATGAGCTGAAAACTTGCACAGAACATCCTTACATCCTTAGTATCTGTAGATGTAGGAAACTGAAATAACTGTGATTTTCGGACTGATTGGGTTCATAGAAACCCTTGTTTGGGCTATTTGTAGTGAAATTGCTGTAATTTTCGTTGACCCCCTTTTCAAAAATCCAGGTATATATCTCGATAGAATGGCGAGAATGATCGCAAAAAGTGCCAAAAAGCAATTTCCGGCCAAACCCAGCGCTTTCTGGAACACTCCACAGCGTTTGCTTGAGATATATACCTGGATTTTTGAAAAGGTGGTCAACGAAAATTACAGCAATTTCACTAGAAATAGCCAAAAAAAGGGATTTTATGACCCCAATCAGCCCGAAAATCACAGAGAAGAGAGGGAAGATGGGAAAGGTTGCGTGGGCGAGAGAAGAAAACACTCTGTAATTTTCGGGCTGATTGGGGTCATAAAATCCCTTTTTTTGGCTATTTCTAGTGAAATTGCTGTAATTTTCGTTGACCACCTTTTCAAAAATCCAGGTATATATATATATATATATATATATATATATATATATATATATATATATATATATATATAAATATTTAAAAATATTTAAAACAGGAAAAAGACTACACTTGTATCCCTACAAGCCTGTTTCGTGATTGCTCACTCTTCAGGGGATTTTATTAAAGAATAAACATAACCATCGCTTATATACAAAATGTGAATGCTCGGATGTTTAGTTGTTACATAGCAACGCTTTGTTACGGTGACGGCAAGAAGATACAAGTTCGTTACGTTTATTAAGTGATGACAGGTCAGGGCGGCAAATGATTAAGAATTTTTCCTTAAGACAGAGATTACATCTTTTGCTTGAGCTGCTATATGAGGAGCTATTAGAAATTACACGCCATGAGATAGAATGTTCGATGCTGTTGTCTTTAAGTGACCAGATGTGCTTGCTAAGTTCGGTGGAGTTTCTGTGTTTTGCGTGACGAAATGTTGAAGTGTGGTTTCTATATCTTGTCTTGAAGTCGTTTTCCGTAAGTCCGATGTATGATTGGGAAGTGTTGTTGTCGGTTCGCGTGACGTTAGCTTGATAGATGACAGATGATTGAAGGCAGTTTCCGTTTAGGGGGCATAAGCTCTTTTGACGGCAGTTGCATGATTTGGTGTGAGTAGTGTTATTTGCGGTATTATCAGTGACCTCGGATGAATTTAGAACACGTTTGTTGTGATTGTCAATAATTTGTTTGGTGTTATTCATGCAGCTGTAACTGATCTTGACGGTGTTTCGATTGAAGATTTTTCTGAGGTCGCTGTCTTTAGGAAAGTGTTTGTCTACTAAAGCAAGGAATCTGTGACCGATGTTTGCTGAACGGGGGGTTATACCAAAGGATGTTGTTACGTTGTCTGTTTCTGTTTCTGCGATTAGGGGTCGTGATCGGTTCGTAGTGTAGAGTGTAGTTGTATCCACTTTCGTCTAGTGCTTTTTGGTATGGTGGCGCAGCTTGGTCGAATGATGCCTTGTCCGATGAAAGGGATGACAGCCGTCTGTTGATGTTGTTGGGAATGTTCTTTGTGGTTGTGGGTGGATGATTACTCTCACGGTGGACATAAAGAAGTGCGGTATTAGGTTTTGTGAAGGGTTGAAAGGTGCTGTTGTTTAGGTTGAAGGTGACATCTAAGAAGTTAACGATCTGTTTGTTGGCTTCAATCGTTATTCGCAGCCCGTTCAGGTTGAAAACTCGGCATATTTCCTTCACGCAAAACACAGAAACTCCACCGAACTTAGCAAGCACATCTGGTCACTTAAAGACAACAACATCGAACATTCTATCTCATGGCGTGTAATTTCTAATAGCTCCTCATATAGCAGCTCAAGCAAAAGATGTAATCTCTGTCTTAAGGAAAAATTCTTAATCATTTGCCGCCCTGACCTGTCATCACTTACTAAACGTAACGAACTTGTATCTTCTTGCCGTCACCGTAACAAAGCGTTGCTATGTAACAACTAAACATCCGAGCATTCACATTTTGTGTATAAGCGATGGTTATGTTTATTCTTTAATAAAAATCCCCTGAAGAGTGAGCAATCACGAAACAGGCTTGTAGGGATACAAGTGTAGTCTTTTTCCTGTTTTAAATATTTATCACGCTCTACTTTATGTATTGAGCACTCTACTACGGAAAAGTCGAAACATAAATTTATATATATATATATATATATATATATATATATATATATATATATATATATATATATATACTTAACATGAATGAAGACAAGATTTTTGTTGTAAATCACCTATATTTCGACCGAGTACACCGGCCTTCTTCAGGGTGAGTGACCGTTACAAACGCGAAACACCACTGATGCAAGCAGCTGATACTAGCGCGCGCGGTTTAAACCGTTAAAATACGCGTTACATTCCTGCGCGTGCATTAAAGATTTCAATAACTTCTCTCTCGAACCGCGCGGTTCTGAGAATAGAAAAAGTCACTCTCGTTTAAACCATGCGGCTTGAGGCTCTTCAGCCTATACGCCCATTGTCCCTCTTTCTGTAACAATTCCCTTTCGTTTGCAACTCTATCAATAAGCAAAACGCCCAAGTCCTTTAAACCACGGTGACCTTCTGAAGAGAAATGTCGATAAATAAAGTCATCTTTCTCCTTTTGATTGTGTTCGAGTTTTGCGTGTCCTCTAAGGCGGCTTTTGTGATTGTTGAACCTTAACCTAAACTTCGTCATTGTCGATCCCACATACTGCATACCACACACCTTACAAAAAATTAAATAAATGACGTTTTTTGAGTTACAATCTAGGTTATAGTTAATTGAGTATGTCTTTCCCGTGACATGACTTGTGAACTTATTGTCCAGACTCAAATAATTACATACATCACATCGTCTGTCTCTACATTTGACAGTTCCTCTCGCTATCCGTTGCGTTGGCTTCAACTTCGCATGAACTAGGTAATCCCTCAGATTCTTGGGTCGTCTAAAAGCAACCATCGGTAGATTGGGTACTTCGTTCCTGCACCTTTCGGAGCAATGCAACAATGGTTGCAACTCCTTAATTAGTCCTCCAATGTTCGGCAGGCTGGGGTGGTATGTCGTGACAAATGGTATCCTGTCATTTTTTTCTTTGATATAGGGCGCCAATACCTCCTCCCTGGATTTATTCCTCGCTTTTCGGATTTGTGCTTTTACGAAGTTTTTCTTGTATCCTCGGGCCGTTAAAAAGTGACAAAGTTCCCTTTATCTTAGCTTAAAGGTTTCCAACGAAGAACATATTCTTCTTATTCTGGTGGCTTGGGCATATGGTATGCCTTCTTTACAATGTTTTGGGTGGCATGAGGTTGAAAACAAGTACTGATGTTTGTCTGTCGGCTTGGTGTATAAATCCGTTTCTATCTTGCCCCCGTCGTTGATTACTTGAACATCCAAGAATAACGGTTTAAACCGCGCGCGCTAGTATCAGCTGCTTGCATCAGTGGTGTTTCGCGTTTGTAACGGTCACTCACCCTGTAGAAGGCCGGTGTACCTGGTCGAAATATAGGTGATTTACAACAAAAAATCTTGTCTTCATTCATGTTAAGTATATTTTTATTATGAAGATCAAATCTTTACTCATTGGATGTTCGTGAGAAGACTATATATATATAAAGATTTTCGGTACAACAAGATTTTCAACAAAAACAGCATAAAAGTCAGTTATAGCTGCACGGACAACCTACAAACCATAATTAAGAAGCACAACAGAAAAATCCTCGAAACAAGCAAGACACCCTCCACGGAAAACAACTGTAACTGCAGGAAAAAAAACGACTGCCCGCTGGAAAACAACTGCCTCACTTCAAGCGTCGTCTACAACGCCAACGTAACAACAGAAAGTGACACAACCGGAAAGAATTACATCGGACTAACAGAAGGAACTTTTAAACAACGTTACACGCAACACAAACTTTCTTTTCGGAACAGAAACTATTCAAACAGCACGGAACTATCAAAACATATCTGGACACTCAAAGACAACAACACCAATTTTACAATTAACTGGAGCATTTTAGCGACCGCCCCGGCCTACAGCAACAAAAGCAAGCGGTGCCACTTATGCCTCACAGAAAAACTCTACTTAATTAGAGCCAAGAAACCGTCTTTATTAAACAAAAGAACAGAACTCATTTCTAAATGCCGCCACGAGAATAAGTTTTACTTAGGGGTGGACCATTAGAAATCCTGGGAGGGGGGTCAAAAAATTTTCAGTGTATGAATTTTTTTTTCGGCCTGAGTTTCCTGCAGGATTTTTTTTTGGGGAGGTGCAAGCCTGCAGGTTTTTTTTTTTTCAGATTTTCTTTATAAATGCGTGCAAGCTCCAATTTTTTTTATACTTGGCCCAATTCATTTTTTGTATTAAACTCTGGAGAGTAGATTCAAGTCAGACTGTTTGAAATCTTGATGCTCTGAAACTCCATTTCTAGTGTTCTGAGACAACAATTTCTGTCAAAAATGTTTGGCGAATTGATGTGGCTTCTCGTCGTTTTGCGTCTCTTTGTGTGGCTCCACATACAAGTACTCGATTTCATTTTATATTTCTTGCTGTTTTTTTAGTTTATCTGGATATCAGAGTTAAGTATACGCAATTTCTTCTTTTTGTATAGTAAGTATTACGAGAATTTGACGAAAATGACAGAACCGAATGTCAAAATCGGGATTTTTCCTATCCCGATCACATATTGGTCGGGATTCGGGATTTTCAAGCAAAATCGGGGTAATCTCGACGAAATCGGGACGGTTGGACAATCTGTAGAGCAGGTTACATATTTCATGATGTTTACAGTGTTTTCAAATATGTACATAAACAAGGTTTTGGTTATTTAACAACTATTCACCGAAGTGGAGGTGCCGGGTAGTGGTGGATATATATACTGAAACAGTGACATAATATAACGAAAATGATGCTTTTTAACTCATTTATTCCTGTCAATTAACGATTACAATTTTCGCACGCAAATTGCTGGGAGGTGAATATTCCGAGTTTCAGTAGCCAATCCGAGCGCGCCAACAATGCTATCCACTGTTTCAGTATACATGTATACTAAATTAAGATATCGGTATATGTACCAGATAGACCTTTGAGGCAGTTTAAAATAAATAAATAAATAAATATATGTATATATAGCCGGTTAGCTTGCAGGATTTTATTTTTTTATGGTCAACTGCTTGCAGGAATTTTTTTTGAGACAATTTTCCTTTGCAGGATTTTTTTTTTGGTAATTGTCACCCCCCCCCCCCCCCCTCCCAAGATTTCTAATGGTCCGCCCCTTAGCAAATTTCATAAGCCGCCAACAATAGCTCTATAGAATCTTTATTTCACACATTGATAATTTCACACGTAGAGCAGATTAGCAAACTAGCGAATTAATTAGCCACTCGCCTAACTTATATATAAGAAGGTATGTTCTTAGTTGAATAAAGTTCTGTCTGACGAGCGCTTAGGCGCGAAACTCAGAGTCACAGAGAATCGATGCGTCCCCTTTAATCCTTCAACTTACTTATATATACAATTATGTCTACAATGTGCCCTCCCGGTTGTTACCATAATGGCTTTATGGCAACTCCTGAACTTGGGCACAGGATGTACGGTTACACATTGTTGGATTGCATTGTGGAGTCACGAGAGTGCTCAAACTGCAAGCAATCCTAGAAGCAATCTAGTTTGTCGCGTGTGGTTTATATTGAGAGTGACTCCGCAGGAAGGCAGACTGTAGATGTATATATTACAAGCTTCTATGAGCCAATTCGTAAATACAAAAAGCCCAAAATTAAAGAATCTGCATACTTTCGGACCCTCCCCTCTCCCAGGCGTTTTGCTCCACTGACTTCCGCCCCCGACAACACATCTGTTCAACTGGCGTAAGTTCAAATTGGTGTAGTGATCAGTTCTTTTGTTTAGGTCGTTGTAATTGATGTATTCTAAGTACTTCATCCATTCATTTTTCACCAGTTTCGAACTTTACAAAAGTATACAGAAGCATAGTCACCATACAAACCGTAGCTTGCGTAGCTGGCGGTTTTTTTGTTGGCGCGCGCGATAATTCGCAACCGTTAAATATTTATCGGTTGTTCTTGATTTCTTTTCTCAAAACTTGAACTTCTGACCTGTAGCTATGGGCAATTTGCTTTGATTCCAGGTCGCTTCAGCAGGAAAGTGTTTTTCTTCCAGATATTAACATACGCCTAGATTTATACTCAGGTTACGGTTCTCTTTTTTACTCTAGGAATTTTTGTTTTGATCAGTCTCGATCAGTCGGTAGACATGATCAAAGCGTCGGTTTTGCTTAATGACGACAGCACATCGGAAGATCGTAATTGCTGCCGGTAATGGCAAACAAACACTAACACTAGTTATTAACACTTTGTGCCAACACTTTGTGCCAACACTTTGTGCCATTTGCCATAACGAATCGTCGACAGCATGACAGAACGGCTTTCTTGAAAGGGTAAGAAACAAATTTAACTTTTTTCTTAATTTACCAACTACATAGTCAGAATAATAAGTTATCCGTTTAAAAACAATAAAGTGAACATATTCTTCTATTCCCTACATTTATTCGACATGGACATAATTAGCTGAAGTTAGCTGTACGTTTCGTAAGTTAATTAATGTATAAAAAACTTTATTAAATTGTATTTTGAAGGTTCAAAGACATCTCTTTGAGCCAAAACACTGCTGTTAATTGAATTTTTAATAAAATATGAAAGAAAACAATACAAAAACAAAAGAAGATTTTTTTTCACACGTGCTGAGAAAGGCTGTTTCATTTTTATATTCGACTTTTATTTAGCACCTCTTACAAGTTCATTTTTGACGAGAAGACAATATATTGGCTTTTAAAGCCTAAAACAGTAGCGAGAGCATTTCAGTGTGAATGTGTGGGAAAATGCTAGACAACCGCTATGCATTTGTGATTCCTTGGCTTAATGATGCGATATTACGAAAATCAGTCCTTTATTCAAAATGGCGGCGGTGTTTGCAAATTACAATTTCAAATATTACCTGCTTTAATAGAACAAGCATATAGCAAATGAAATTTTCAGATTGTGCCATGGAAGTTGACAGGATGACCCTGACAATTACCGGAATGACGGGCAAAGCCTCCAGACGAATTTTTTTTCTTTACAGCCTAAAGATGGCTTTTGTCCATAAAGTTAAGCTAATCCGAAGTATTTTAAAGTCAAGATGGTCTAGACATTTGGACAATTTTGCTTCCTCTACGCCTCCTAAAAATATTCAAAGATTTGTTGTGTCGATCGGATGCTAAATTGCTTTGATATCGAGATATGTCTAAACCTGTGTTGAATTCGCTTCTGTTTTTCTCACAGTTTGTTTAAACGACCATCCAAAGTAACAATGTTGACGAAACTGTTGTGGGAAACGTCTCCAAGAAAGAATATTTAACAGCCGCAAACACCTATGAGCGGTTTTCGTAATGACTTTAAAATGATTGAGCGTGAACACAACCCAAAACAACAAACGAACTGGAGAGTAGCAATTTGAATGTTTGGCGAACCGAGACATACGCGTGCAGCTTTTGGTTGTTTAGCGAACAAGCAAAGCGAGGAAGCGAATGAAATCTGAGAGGAGGGGGGGGGGGGGGGGGGGGGGGAGAGGGTTACTCCCTATAATGGGCTATACGGGGATGCTAAGCCCGAAAGGGGTAACCTTTTTTAGGTTGGAAAGGGTAGGGATTTCACGAGTTGAAGTATATGAAAAGGTAGGGATTTCACGAAGAATAGAAAAGGGTAGCGAAAACACGAGTTGAAGTATAAAAAGGGGGTAGGGATTCTGCCATTTAAGTATGATAAAAGGGGCCTTTCAAAATATATCAAACAGGCGCACGTAAAGGTATGAAAGGGGTACCATTTTCAATGAAAAGTATTTGAAAGGGGTACCTTTTCTGTCAAAAACGGTATAGTAAAGGGTAAGGGTTTGGACCTTGAGAATGAGATGGAGCATCTCCTTACAAAACTTTATTGAGTACCCTCCCCCCCGGGGGAACGAAATCCGTGCTTAAAATTAAAAGTAGCTATTCTCTTTGACGTCAATCGCTTATCAGCATCCTGATCAGGGACAAGCCTCTTTCTATATTAAAGCCATTTATAGCGGGACAACGAGGCAAATTTTTCTATTATACTCGTGTCGGTACGGTAACGAGTTAAGGTTAGGCCTCCGTTTTTGCTTTTTTCTCCTCTGTGTTTTCGTATCTGCTTCTGCACATCGCGTTAGATCTGGGTACGAGAATACGCATGCATGCACTGCGAGAAAATTTTCAGCCCGCGATACTTGGGATTCGGTGTGATCGGCGTCGTTTTGCAAGCAAAAGTGAAACAAATTTGGGTTCAATTTTTTATTGCTGTTTTACGTAAATGTTTGCCCTCGCGTAACATACACTACAAATACAAATTGTTGCTGTCCAGGCAACTTCCATCGATAAACAGTGTCCACACTAAAAATTGTCACCAAAATATAGAGGGCATATTTCAGAACCGACCTTGTTTGTCCTACAGTTAGCGCGTGTTTTTTTTCTTCATGTTTTCGTCTCTGATTGTTTATCACATTAGATCTGCGTACGAGAATACACACGCATGCAAGCGGACGCGAAACTAATTTTGGTTTTATTTGCCTGTTGCTGCTTTACGTGACTGTTGACCCGTGAGTAACGTACATTACTGGCACGAGTATAGGCTACGCATAACCTCTTGTTATTATTTCAACTTACTACTGGCGATGATACAAATCGCGAACACTGAATATCTGTGACGTTCAAGTCCTGGTTTCCGCGATCGTCTTGCTTTCTAACTTTTTTCGCCCATTGTTTACGTCCACACAGACAGAGGGTAAATGGGCATCGGCCAACCATTATAGAAACCCAGAGAAACTCTTATTTCGAAGCGACATACAGTAGACTACGAACAATCTCTTATTTTCCTTTCATTTAGCCGTCGAGTGAGCGGGCGCGCCCTCGTCCCTCACGACACTCGGCTTCGCCACTCGCGCTCGCTCGCTCGACTAACTAAAAGAAAAATAAGACGCTCGCAGTCTAATGCTACATAAACAAGGGGGTGAAGTGCAGAAATTGTAAGATAACATGTGTGTTTCTCGAAAACTCCGGAAGACAATTTAGGCCAGTGTATTATCGAAAATCTTCATTTAAGTACTTTATTTCTAAAATTGCGACCCAAAACAGTTCGACTATGTGGCGAGTTTTGCTTCATTTTTTGAAGTTAGTTACCGAATTGACGCCGCTAAAAGTCAAGTTCATTATGGATCTATTCCTCAAGTGTATACCTCTATATACCATCATTTTTGGGTGAATAATCTTTTAGTTATTTAGAGCGCTTCGTATTCACGAGTTGGATCATAGGAGCCCTTGATTAAGAGACATTTTCGCGTACCACAATTCATAGTGTTAATTGAGACAATTTAAACCGCTAAAAGGAAGGTTACATGTTTGGAGGTCCTGAATTTTCCTATTCTGCGCGCAGGTTAAATCCGTCAAAATCCCTCTAATTGCGAACACTTTTTGAACTCTTGTAATTACCTGTCGAGACATATTTATCAAGTTTCATGACCTTGTACACAGCTTAATCCTCGGACGTACACGCAAACTTATACCTCACTGCGTGGTACAAAGGAGGGGGGATCAAGAGAAGGGGAGGGGGGTAAGGGGGTTGTCGCAATCCCTCCCTTAGGTTTTTGCGATGTTGCAATATTTCGAAAATATTTTACATCTAATATATAGATTGTGACGTGCTCTACAAGATAAAGTACATATTATGGTTTGTGGCGCCGCTGGGGTCCGTGACGTCATAAAAAATGGCTGTCAAGGTGGCCGCCTTTTTGGATTTTGCTAAAAATTCAAATTTATCGAAAAAATGCGGAAATTGCTAATATTTTTCTGCTAGAGTTGCAAAATAACGTACAATTTCAATGTGAAAGTGAGTGCTGGCGAAGGGAGATAAAACAGTGGGAAGTGAATTGAACATTGGACAGCTCCGGTAAATTTTTTCAACTTTTTAAGTAGCTTTCTTAAAAAACAAAACAAAAGTGCATTGGTTTACTAAGTATCTTTACTTACGGCTGTTTGTTTACATTTTTAATAATTCATTGTTCAAGTTAGAGTTATACCTAAAAACATGACTCAACGGTCGAATCAGCCGGCCCAGCCGGCACAGATTTTGAATTATTTGCCTCCACGGGGAAGAACTCGTCTGAATGTGCAACGAGTCGTTGGATTTCAGAGTGAAACAATCATCTGATTTCACAGAATAGTTCGCTTCGACGAGCGATTGACATTTTTTCAATTATTTCGCCTCAACGGGCAAAGAGCATGACTCGACGGTCGAATTATCCGCCACAAACGGCACAGATTTTGAATTATTTGCCTCAACGGGCGACTAGAACTCGTGTGAAAGTGCAATGAGTCCTTTGATTTATTTTTCAGAGTGAAACACAGGCAGCCCAACCGTTGTGTGTGAGTCATGAAATTACAGATTCGAAGCCGGTACACAGTAATTAAATATAGGTAATAATACGATTTGTCACGGAATTGAAAAGCGATAGAAGAATCGAAGAATTTACACAAAAGAGACTTCTTGCCTTTACTTTATTGTCCCTTGATGTGCCTGACCGGTTTAAATGCATTTTTACCACTTTTGTCACTCGCTCCACTATCCACTATAAAACATTTAGAAAATAGGTAACTACTACTGCACCTCGAAAGCGAAAGCGTCTGACAGCGTGACAGATTCTCACGTGGATTGACGGTTGATTGATTGCGTTGCGAAGCAAAATGACAGACGTTGCTAGGCGATAGTGACAATAAGCCACTGCGCATGCACCCATCTTACATCCGACAAAATTTTGGATTTTTCCCCTATTGCCAAGAATAGTGTGCTGCCTCGCTAACGCTCGCCAGCAATATTAAACATTTGATGCTTTAATTTTGGTAGCATTTTATATGTTTTTCACCGAGAAAAGGTAAAAAATACGCATTTTTATTCAAAAATGTCTTTATCGCATGCTACTTATGACGTCATATTTCGTTACCATAGCAACCGGTTCTAGCCAAAATGTATCCATAAATGGTCCTGAAAAAATGGGAAAAAATCTTGGTGGAGTGAAAATCGAGATCCGCTTGTGAAAATATTGAACATGTCCCTGCTATATCTACTCCCCGACTGTATCCAGCACATGCAACAGCTTGGGCATTATTCGACTATGAAGTATCTAGGCTCGATTACCAGCCGTTTTGTGCGCCCGCGTTCCTTCGCCTGAAAACCGGACTCCCTCAAACAGATGAAAATCGCCTACGAAGTTGATCGTTCAGGGATTTTTTAATCGCTCTTAAAACAAATCTCAGTGACTTTTACCATGTTCAAGGAAAATCCAAGGTGATCAAGAGAAAACTTGACTTCGTAAAAAAAAAAACCCGAATACCTGGTATAAGCGCTCGAGCTATGACTACGAAAACTGCGAGGATGTGCTTTTCAACGGAAACGATTCGTTGTTTTAACTGAAACACACCTGGTATCGATATAAGGGAAATATTTTTCCGGAAAACAAACAGCTGTAGTCTCTTTTAGAGAGAGTAGATTGCAGGCTTGTTTTGTCTTCTTTTGGGGTGTTTCTTGGTGTTGCGGAAGCCATTGTTGGTTAGTTTTTGTGTTGTGGCGTGGGTATTTTTCAGTTTCTTTTGAATCGTTTGTTTTACGTCATTTGGTGATCACACCATCCGCAACACCAAGAAACTACCCTTTTTTAAACCGTTTCTGCTTGACTGCCGCCAAACAAAGCCTGAATGCAGCATAAATATATTTTTTATGCTTGGAATTTCTTGTCGCTTTGTGGCCTCCCAACAATATTATTGTTTTGCCGGCTATCCTCATCAAGTCGGTCATCACAAAAGCGCAACACGCTTGTGAAAACAACGTAAAAGCAACGTCATTGTGTCGCCTGATCAGTTTTCGCAGTCCATTTTTATAGGCTTGACATGATCACATTTGCCATGTTGATTTCAGGTACGTACTTACCTTTTCTGTCGATATAGTTATCTCAGACGTCAGCCGAACTAAGATCGATTGCTTTTCTCCGTTTCATTTTCGATAAAATTTTACGCTTGCGGAAAAAGTCCTTCTCGTTTCGTGCTTAGCTCGACGCATCAAACGCAGATGTATTTGGGAAACCTCGTCCGGAACGTACCAGGCACAAATGACGTATCTTCATTCTCTTCGTCCTGTATCGGTAGTGAATTAAGCAAGTTGAAATTTATTTCAGGATGTTGATTGAAGACAAAATGATGACAAGACATGACCCTAGCAAAAGGTGGATCATGTGACCCTTAAAATTTCCAATATTTTACAGATTTTATAGTAACAATATCATACAAGATAGGCTTGGACTCGAAGAATAAGATAAGGGAAGTGGTAGAAAAAAAAAGAGTAGAGGACGTAGTCAGTCCCTGGTCAGTGATACGAGTTTTCCTTAGTGGGGAGGGGATACAGACATTCTACCTTGAGTCCGAGGCATAGGGAAAAAATTAAATATTCATCACTGAACCTCAATGTGATTATTTTCCTATACGCCTCGGAGCCAAGTGAGAACTTTATTATATCGAAACAGGCCTATTGGCGCGGTTAGGTCTAAAAGGGATGACTCAAAAGGACCTCATTAAATATTCTTTACACTACAGTCTTCGGATCAGGGAAAACATCGTTTGATGTTAGTGTTGAATATTTAATGAGGTCCTTTTGAGTCATCCCTTTTAGCCGCGACCTATTGACGCAAGTTTTTGCGGTATCGCTGTCTGGTGTATGGTGGCCGAGAACTGCCAATCACAAATTCGATATTTTTATACAATTAGTATAAGTTGAAGTGAGAAATAAAAAAAAAAAGAAAACTGATATAAAAAATCAAAGTCAAGTGAAATGAATTTAAAAGTACATCGAATGTTAACGTAAATCCACATTTAACTTCAATATAAAACTAAGATGGAAATACAGCCAAAAGTGAAAGAAAAGATCAATTGCAAACGAAATTCGAAAAGCTAGCCTGCGTAGCAGGCGTATGAAAATAATATGGGCGCAAGAAAGAACGGGGCGCGCGAGGGAGACACGCGAGGAGGAAAGTAGCCCATATTATTTTCATGCGCCTGCTACGCAGGCTATCGAAAAGCAAGTGAAAGTGAATTTTGCTGTGCCCGAGCGCTGCCACTACCATCACATGCTACGCGCGCTTAAATTCTTCGATTGAGCACTGCGCCTGCGCGCAGTTTATTAGCCAATATGGCGGATAATCGTGAGGCAACCTGGATCAACATTTTCAGTTTCGTTTAAGACTTGTAAATTTATTTTACTGGACCTCTCCAGCACCGAGACGATTTTCACCAAGAAATTCCCATCGCATAGCTTCCAAACCGCGCACTAGGCAAATTGAAACCCAAAGGTTTCTTCTCCTGCCATTACATTTGAAATCCGTCCAGAACTCGAAGCGCTAGATCCCAAATAATATCAAGAAATTGTGAATTCTTATTTCTGTCTTCTGTTCTCATTCCCTGTTCGAAACCTATTAAAAACCATCGCGTGCACCGCAAACGGGAAATATAAACTTGCCGACTCTGCCACTTGCCGTTACAAAATATCCCGGGAA
Organism: Cladopsammia gracilis; assembly: GCA_022457155.1. Taxonomy (NCBI): domain Eukaryota; kingdom Metazoa; phylum Cnidaria; class Anthozoa; order Scleractinia; family Dendrophylliidae; genus Cladopsammia; species Cladopsammia gracilis. The sequence continues at coordinate 75,133 of JAJGOT010000769.1, read as the reverse complement.
AATATTTCAGTGCAGGTCTTCTCGCGTTGAAAACGGCAGCGCTACCGTGACCATCTCTGCCGTTCTCGTGACGTTCTCGTATTCTCGTTCTCGTTCCGTTCTCTGTTCGCCTTGCGGACACTTCGCTATAACAGACATCCTGTTATCCCGGCAAATATAATTTCAATGCGTAAAATGTAACGCCCTCGATTAATACGAACACTAAATCGTGCCTGTCTTAAATAGGTAATAAAATGTTGTTGTCCACTGGAGTTAATTTTGTTGTTGTCATATATTTATTCTTTTTACAAAAGCGAACTTTTGACACAAATCAGAACAATTACGCTTTATTAGGACGTTTATTGGAAACGAAAACGGAGATTTCAGTTTTCAATGAAAATCAATATTAATCAATAGAAATCAATGATAAACAATGAAAATCGATACTCACTCAACTCCGAGGAATTGATTTTTTTTTTATTTCCAATACCGATCAATTAATTGGTATTGATTATTATTGATTGTTATTGATAATAGTGATTATTACTTTTCATTGATTGGTACCGCCAGGCTCTACTATACGCTCAGGTAAACGTCCGATGCAAAACCCTTCAAATCGCTTAATTTCACCGTTTTCAGCTACAAGAATGACAAAACACAACATTTCAGGTAAAAATATGTTTCTTTTGATCTGATATATGAATATTCATCGCAATATATTACGATAAGTGAACCTTTTCGATATTCCCATATATTTCCTCTAAATTTAAAAATACGAACGGTCACACAGTTTGTGTGGGCCCGCTGTGATTCGCCTTAGCAAGGGAAAATAATATTTTTCTTAGAATACACCAGTAAGCTAGGTTTGATCGCGAATTCCTCGAACTACATTGTGCCGGGAAACGCTTTTAGTACTGGCCTTGTAAGAGCAATGCATTAATTATTTTAGTGTAGTGTAACAATATACTTCTTTTAAACCTAATGGATTATTAATTGACTTAACCATTACCATGAAGTTTACAGAAATGTGCATTAAGGGAGTTTCTGTTCAGTATTTGCTCGTTCTTTTGCAGGTAAAGTTTGACTAAACTGCAGAGGTGAACACGGAAGTAGAGAGACTCACTACTGATTCGGAAACTTAAGGTAAATTATGAAACATGCTACGTACTCGTTAAGTGAATTGCACTATTATATTATCTATTATATTATAACCAGACCAGATGTCTGAAAAATAACAAACATGGTTGACGTGTTTTTGTTCTGATCTGATCTGTAAGGCCATTTGAATCTTCAAATTTAGTACACTCCACCGAGATCTAGAGACCCGTTTATCAACCTTTGGGACTCTAAGGATAAAATTGCTCTATGATCTTGCTACCACTTGCTTCTGTCTTGTAATTAAGAAGTAGATAGAAATGATTAGAACATAAACGTACTTTAATACTTCAAGAAGTCCTAATGAACTGAATGAATAGTTAATAGAGAGTCTGCGACCTCTAATCCCTAAGTGATATAATTCCGGCTTACTTCTTAGAATTAGTTTTTGATGTTTAAGAGCCTGGTTTTCCATTGGAAACTCAAGTGGAAACTATCATGCATCCGAGGTTCGACCTAGTAAAAGCCCTTAATATCGATTTTCAGTTTCGTACGTGCTAGAGCCGGGTTTTCCAAGCATGTCCAGTACACCCAAATTGAGTCGATTCGTCTAAGGCAGTTGACGATTCGACTCTCACCAGAAACAGGTCGCGATTTAGCGGACCGACCAACCGGAAGTGTGATTCCGCGGACCGGAAGTGTGGTTGCTTAAAACAAAAACACTACATGAACCTTCCTCGTTGCACGAGATCGGAAATATATCAAGCGTGTCCTCTGTTCGATACGAACCATCTTCGAGAAAGTCGATGTTCGGGCTCACCGGAAATGTGGTCAAATGAAACAATGACACAGCATGAATCTTCCTCGTTCTTAAAGCGTGCGTACGAGAAAGGAACACTATCGCAACGAAAGACATCAAGCGTGTGCTCGGTTCGACACGACGGTCTTTGAAAGTCGAAATTGGTCAAGTGTGACACGGCAAGCAGGGAGGATAGAAAATGTGAACGAATCGTCTCGATTCGACTCGAATCGACTCGATTCGGGGTTCTTGTAGTCGATCCGTCTTCCCGAAAATTTTTACCGGCTGTTATGTATTTACTCGTTTAATAATATAGTGTATAGTCTAGTAAAATATATATGTGTGGCCGCTACTGACGTGTTTTTTCTTGTCTGCTGACCGCTCAAAGGTACGCAATCTACTGAATCTACGCAGGTAGATGACTTGTGTGTTCCCAAGGTTAGTTCAATCAGGCGTTGTAGCGCGAGAGTTACTGTGCTTCCTATGCAGCCTCTGGAAAGTGTTTGTGCGAGGGAGATTTATCAAGTGAAAACACATTCTTTCGAAAGCATCATATGCCCCGGGGGGGGGGGGTACTCAACAAAGTTTTGTACGGGGATGCTCCGCCCCGAGGTCCAAACCCTTACCCTTTCATATACCGATTTTGACAGAAAAGGTACCCCTTTCATATACCTTTCATTGAAAATGGTACCCCTTTCATATACCTTTCAATGAAAATGGTACCCCTTTGAGAGCCTTTACGTGCGTCTGTTTGATATATTTTGAAAGGCCATTTTTTTAATACTTAAATGGCAGTTTTCCCTACCTTTTTTTATGCTTCAACGGCTTGGCTTCGCTTCCCTTTCCTATTCTTCGTGAAATCCCTACCCTTTCATATACTTCAACTCGTGAAATCACGACCCTTTCATATACCTCCAGCCTCAAAAAGGTACCCCTTTCGGGCGGAGCATCCCCGTATAGCCCATTATAGGGAGTACCCCCCCCCCCCGGGTCATATGCGCAACCGACTCGCCATTTTGAATTTCAATGAAAAAAGCGAAGAAGATCATCAACCTCGTTTCCAGGTTGTTGTGTTGTGTCAACAACCTCGTTTCCTAACGAATAAATACATTTAAGGTGAATAAATATATTTAAGGTGGCTCCTTATAGTTTAAACATTCCCATCATGATACATCTATGATATTCAATCACAGCTACACCAGTAAAGTTAAGAGAAAACGTTTAGTACAGGTATGTAAACACCTAACCAATAAACAAATTTAGGTGGCTACGATATCAAAATTTGTTACCATGGCAACGTCAAAAGAAGCCAAAAAGACCCCATTTTCAACCTTTTGTGACTAATAATTTCAAAACGGCACGGTGAAAATTTTGATTTTTATATATTTTCGTCTCATAAACATAACAAACATTTGTGCCAATTTTGAAAAAATCTGTACATAGGATTCAGAGATATGTCATTTTCACATAAATTTAAGAATTTTTTAAGAATTAAAAAAAAAATTGTTAAAATGTTTCTCTTGCCAATTAAACAAAAATATATCGAAAACAAAAACTTTCAACGTGTAGTTTATAAGTTATTTGCCTCAAATAGTCAAAAATAGCGTTGTTTTGACCTCATTTGGCACTGCCATGGCAACGAATGATGACGTCATTTGGATACAACTTTGTTGACTGATTAAAGATTTACTCGGGTTTCAAGTTAAAATCAGATTTTAGCCACACCATCGGGCTAGCTGTAATGGAATACAAAGGACGAGAGGGCTGAACAATATGGAGCCACCTTAATACACGTCGAAGATGAGGCAACAGCAACTCCTATTTCTTTCTTATTGTTGAAATAATCTACCAATATGATGGCATTGGAGTGGCCGCGCCGATGACTTCCAAAGTGATTTCTAATAAACTTGGATCAATCACTAGTGCAATCACTTTCCCTTTTTAACTATTTCCTGTCACGCCTACACAATTTCGGACACCCATTTCCGATGACAAAAAAATCAAAGGCTCCAAAGATCCAACCCGTGTATAAAAATTGCTAACGCGTAACGCAATATTGCGGTAAGCTTATGTTTTCACACTGACACGGTTCAATGTTATTTTTAAAATTAAACGTAAGGATTTTTGACAAACGCAAAAGGAAAAATACAGTACATCATTTTCATAATGTTCAGTTCGAAGAAGAAAGAAAAAAAAGTGGAGCGAAACTCGAACCTGAGACCTTTCGGCTGTCATTCCGCGCTTTACACCATTCGGCCACCGAGATCACTAACCCAGAACAGGATAAATTTAATTACCACAACACAGCAAAAAAAGCAGAGTAAACTGAACTCAAAATACTGAGTAAATCGTTGCATCCACAGTGACTCATTACATTGAGTAAATTGTAGCAGACATGTTGAGTAATTAATACTCATGGGTTTGAGTAAGTTTACTCAGATTGAGTTAAGGTTACAGTGTACCTTCAGATCGAAAATTTATTGAATTTTTTTTTTTTGGCGTTAAAATAAAGTTTACAGAAAGAACTTTCATCCAAAAAACAATTATCGAAAAATAGTGAAAATTGACGGAGAAATGACGGTATAACTTTTGTGGGCGGAGTTTGTTTATTAAGCGATATGTTTATTTAAGCGCCGTTTTCTCAAAGTTAATTTTTCGCTTGTTGGGGACACTTTAAAGAGCTACAACTCAAAGGGAATTTGTTCGATTTTCCTTAAATTTGGACAGAAGCTAGGCTAACATATAATCAACAAAAACGTATCGGCGAATTTCTTAATTCCGAAAACTTTTTCGTCAAGAGCCATTTCCGTGCGATAATTCCAATTTTTTTTCTCCCCTTTTCGAAAATATTCTGTAACTTTTCACTGCAATCAAATTTGGGAAATCGCCGACACTTTCTTTTAGTGCTTCGTGTCCGGAAACCCGAGAACAAATCAAATTAGCAAAATATAATAATCGCTTTGAGTTATAGCGTTTTAAAGCTGATTCAGACGTTCGAATTTAGACGTCGTAAAAAAATTCGACAATTCATTTTATTAGCAAATGGTTTCCGTATTTAGATAGGCAGCTCTATAAGCTTTAATTTGATATCTGGGTTTAGGTATATTAAGTGTAATCTTAAGACGCTAGAGCTGTTATACTGGAGACACCCCCGAAGGTACACTGTAACCTTAACTTACTCAGCAGTATGAGTAAAAGTACTCAGCTATTGAGTACAATATTAACTCAAATTTAGAGGTAAAACTACTCAAGAGAAATGCATCCATACTGATTCTTTATTTTGAGTTAACTAGTCATTTACTCAATAAATGAGTAAATAATACTCTATGTTTTGAGTAAAATAAAAACTTATTCAGACAGTGAGTTTAAATACAACTAAAGGTATTGAGTAAAACTACACGTGTACATGAATGAAAAGTACCCTTAGTTTTGAGCAAAATACAAATTTACTGATTCTGTCAACTTGTTGTCATTGAAGTGATAACCTGACTGTCCTATACAAGTCTTTAAAGAACAGCAATTTCTACAGGTACATTCTGACATCTAAAATATATATTTTTCTCTCATCTAAATTCAATGTTTTCAATGTATTTAATATAAAATGTTTACTTAATGTCTTCTAAAGCTAAAATAGCACTGAAAATGGAGCACAAAGCACTAAATGATTAAACCTAGACATTAACCCATTCATGAAAAGCAAAAACTTTTAACCATGAGGAACAGACATTGGTTAATAATTACTCTAATTCTGGATTAAAGTGGCAGTGTCACAAGGATTTGGCGTCATTTCAAAAAACAAAACCCTTTTGTTTATTAACAGAAACCGAAAAACAATGGTTCTGCTTTGTGATAAATTTAGCATCCTGGTGTACCAAAACGGCTGATGAGTGTCTTTAGTCACAGACAATTACTGGATCTGAATGAAGTGCAACTTGAAAAAAGTTACCTGTAGACTAATTTTTTTCAAGTTCTCATATTTTCATTTCCAAAATAGGCTATAGAACAGATCATGACTCGTTCCTCTTTCAAGAATTGGTTAGCCTGCGTGGCAGGTGTAAACGGGGATGGTGAAGGGGGGAAGGAAAAAGAAGAGGGGGAGAAGGGAAGGAACGCCTGCTATAAGAACCGGGCAATTAATTCGCATTACGCCCACCGATTTCCTTGTAATTGAATTTACGTCAACTGTCAATGCGTCCAACAATCAGAAACTAGCACGCGCTTTTATGCATGGATAACTTCACGCGGGAATTTACTATGTTTACCGCCCAGCACGAATATATAAGCCAATCAGAATTTTGTGGTCGCCAGCATCCGCAGAAATAAACAAATGGGGGTCTTCATTGTAGGCGCGTCCTTTACCTCTCTCCCCAACACCTGCTACGCAGGCTAAAATTGTTTGATTTCTTGTTCTTGGTGTTTTAGTATTATTTTGTAAATAAGTTAAGGTATTGTAGCATGGCTTTGACCAAAAAAGGCCAAACTCTCCATGACACTGGCCCTGTAAGATCATCGTTTAACTCTTTAACTCTCCAAGAGTGCCAAAAATCAAAATTCTAGACTGAATCCCAAATTCCATTTTGTAAAAATAACATGGTCACACCATAGAATTACTTTGCAATTCGTCTTTACATGTCTTCATTTATTCATTTATTGACTCTGGCAGTGATCGAGAGGGTTAAACAACTGGAGCTAGTTGATTTGCATGTAAATGTATAATGATTTTCTGTACATGTGTCAATCAAAATGGTCATTTCAGCCCAATGATTTTACCGCAGTGTGCAGACCTGCCTTTTTTAAGACTGCTCGCTGGCTATATGCATGGTCTGTAATGATTTGGTTAAGATAAGACAGTCGTGAAGGAATTCACCCATAAAATGTGTTCAAAAACAAAATACTTCTTGAACAAAAAGGTGGATACGAATCAAAACGCGTCTCGGTTGAAAAATCCTTTTAGATCGATTTTAAAGTTGCATTAAAGACTCCAAATGCGAAACATCTTTAAGCTTATTGTTATTTATATTCGTTTACAACAATTTAGTTATTGTTATCGTTGGATTCACGTTATTCTTGTTACAAAACGCATTCGTAACAAAGCATTACGTCACCAAGTTTACAGCTGATGGAAGAAGTGAGCGAGTGCTCATTTGCATATCTGTCTTCATTACGAATGCGCGTATTCACGGGTTAAAATCGCAAAACAATTTGTGTTACATTCGATCGCGCCCAACTGCCAGGTTTGAGCTAGGACCGACCAATGTGGCTTACATGACAAGTTTTTCAAAATGACTGTTTGCTTATGGCGACCCAACCTCGTTCCCAGGGTCTCTCTTCTTCCCTCCAGGGGGCAGGAAGAAGAGAGACCCTGGAAACGAGGTTGATGGCGACCTCATCTGAGAGACCGCGAACTCAACATTTCAAGGAGTTGGATAACAACAAACGACCCAGGAATCAGGAAGTTCATATTTCCTTGCTGATCCCTAATTACCGGAGTCACGAAAATGCAAGAGCTATTTACAAACCTGTCAACTTAATTAACAAAGTGTTCGGAGTGACTCCACGACACTTAGTGAGGACTGACATGCACTCTGTGGATGAACGTACAGAAACAGTTTTTATCTGAGGGAAACAAACTGGACAAGTAATTGACTGCGACAAGGTCCGGCAATGCTATGATGTGGGGAATCTGGATGCATATATGAGTCCGTAAATAGGATTCTATCATGAGCCCTGTAGAGTCGTCTCGGAGCCTGTCGAGAATTTAAATCTGCAAATCCAAGGAGCTGAAACGGACTGGTCGCACGGCTACACGTTTTGAATGGTGGACTGTAGGGGTTATATAACAACTGCATGTACTCTCAGACAGAAAATTTGGAAGGTACACTGAGGTTTTGGAGCGTTAGGAGCCTGAAATGGCTGTATAATGTCATTCATATACACGCCTCGCAGACGCCTCATGAATGCTTTATTTCGGAAGCTGTATCGATCTTTTTGAATGCAAAGGTAAAAAAATGAAACTTGAAAAAAAAAAAAATAAATAAATAAAAAAACAAAAAAAAATGAAACTTCAAGAGTTTCCCAGAAAAACGTGTTTTAAAAGTAAAAGTTAACAAGAACTCTACGAATAGTGAAATCGAGCTTTAAGTGTCTGGATTTTCATTATATGGTGTTTGAAGTCTTCGACTTCATGTTTGATGTGGTCTCACCTCGTGTTTGCGCACGGAAACAAAACCTTTATTCTTGAATACATAGATCGCGTGAACTCCAGAAGGTACTCAGTGATAATGATTTTCTCGCCGTTTTTCACTTTTACAGCTATATTTAAAAGCCTCCTATTACAGCTACGAAATAGTCAATGGATTCTACAGTGTCACAGTGAATCTTCGATTGTTTGGAAAATTAAACCGATCTGTGGACTTCAAATGGATTTTTCAAGGTAAACGCTACAGCATGATATATATTTCTAAGTGTGTATCCACTCGGTCTCGCTCGGGAGCACAATTCCATTGCTAACGTGAAGACGGAAAGCGAAAACACATAAAAAGATATGCGTTTTCAAATAAAAACATGTGCATGTGGAGGGGGCATGTTGTTGGACGCATTTTCCACCGCGCTGAATCGTCTCTGTTGTAATTTCAAACTAAAAAAAGCAGTCACGACTACTATTTAAAACACACATACATTGAGAATTTATGAGGGGCCGACTCTCCCTATTACACGCGAGCTGGTATGCTGCATTTATTCCAGTTTCAACGTTTTTCGTCTAACCTTAACACTCATAAGAACTCCTTTTTTGTTGGAACTATCCCAGCTTGGAACGCTTTGCCTCTCGTCTCTGTAAACGCAGACTCTGTCGGCCCTCGAGCATTTGTAATAACCTATAGTTTATTGACTCTTTGTTTATTATTTATGAAACGCTTGTGTCAGTAGTTTGTTCACTTATATTTTACTTAATAATTTAATCGCTGCCTTTGTAATGTACAAGATCAGGGGCGGATCCAGTAATTTCTGAAGGGGGGGGGGGGGTCCGGGTGTATGTTCCCTGGAAAATGTTTCCGATTTTACCCTCTAAAACGCCATTTCCGGCATTCCTGAGAGTCGAAAAGCGTTTGTTAAGTAAAAAACTTGACAATCAGTCAATTGGTGGAAGTGAAACAACTACGTATAAAACAATTGTATTACTTTTATGAACCACATGGGAGACACAGGTCTGATAGGGTTGGTCCGGAACCCCCCCCCCCCCCACCCCCCTGACCCTCCCCCTGGATCCGCCACTGTAGATTTTCGTGAGCGTGTGTTTTATATTTTCCTTATGCGTGCGTGAGTCGTTCGTTTGTTGATTGGCTAAGGAACGAACTCTGTATAATTTGTAATCACCTTCGCTGTAAATGTTTCATCTAATATGTAATTTGTAATCACCTTTCCTGTAAATGTTTCATCTGAGCACCCGTGCTGACCACCATTGTCGGATTAGCTAGCTATAGGCAATTACAATTATTAAAAATTAAAGATAAAGAAGAATCGTCGATTAAATTTAAGATAAGTCGATAAGCAGAACTATCTAGATGATTTGCTGAAGGTCTGTGTTCAGTTCATTTGTCAAAAATTGAAGTTCTCCAGCTTTTGACTCTAAAATAACTCAGGTCGTCGTTCTAACCCATACCCTTTTATATACTAAATCAAAGAGGCACAATCATTGAACCTCTTTCACGAACTTAACTTTCACGGACACAATTCAGATAAACCAAAAACAGCGGATTATCCTACATGTTGTACGCTGTACATCTGAACTTCTCATGACAAATTAAAACAATGACCAGCAATTCTTTTTTATTTTCAATGTCTGTCCAAATTTAGCAACTCTTCTCAACACTTATATTAAGTCGATAATCTTTCCACTTTTCCAATATTAAAACTGCAATTTATTTTTGCGACCCTTTCAAATACTACGAACATAAAAAGGCGCCCCTTTCGGGCCTAGCCTCCCCACTAAATGGAGAACGCTAAACACCCCCCCCCCCCCCCCCACGCCATTCTCAGAAATAAACGTATTAAGTTATATTAACATACCGTTGTCCTAATATGACTAATATATATAACACTCAATCGGAAATACCCCGGAAATTCCGCAATGTGTAACAGTACTTCGATCGCGATTCGCGAGAATCAAAGCATACGTTTGCGTTCTATTTTTCTTCCCTTACGTCGATGAGAGAACAGGTATGTAACACCATTACTATAAGTTTGCAGTTATTACGAATCAGGTTTGGCGTTACAGTTTATAACTTGTCTTCCAATAATTAAACTAAGTTTACTGTTCTGTTGTCTGTTCAATTTATGGCGCCGTATTTGATACTGGCTTTTAATATCTATTATGAATCAATGGTAAATTTTCAGCAAAATGTCCACTATGCAGTAGTCTGTTCAAAACCAATAGCGTTATTCGAACCATAACATTGAGTATGTGCCACAACCAGTTGGACCGTTTAGATAGTACCACTGTATACTAATATATATAGATAGGCTGAGTCTAACAACGTCGCTCCCTGAACAAGCTTAACTAAGGTTAAAGGTCGGAAGCACAAGAAATAAGATTGACGACCGGGCTATTTTTCAATTTTAGCATTTCTTAAAAACAGTATTACGCGACCGTCTGCACAGTACATTTAGACCGTACAAAAGTTCACAAAAACAACTTTTTCTCCGTCTACATTAACGAGTACGACTACTTTCCGAATAAAATACAGTTGTTGCTTGTCACAAATTGTCCGAGGAACTGATTTAGAAATCAAAATTGCAAAAATACACGAACACTTTTTGCATAAGGCGACGCGAGTGTAGACAGAACTATAAAATCGCTTTTCAATCTAGGCATAGGTTCTAGGTTCTATGAGTTTGGGGCTCCGCGAGGGCCTTCGGCCCGCAGAGCTCCGCTAAAAAGAAAGTGTATGAATACGTTGTTGGCTAGAAAATCTCGCGCCAGTTTCTCAACCAATCAGCTGGAGTAAAACCAAAACCAATCGTGACTTGCCTGCACGCGATTTTCCGCACTTGGCATCGGCTACATGTTATTTGCAACTCCAAGTTCTGATTGGTTGACTGTATTGTCTGCGTCAGTTGTGATTGGCCAGAGTGATTAATTTGGTATTGGTCTAACGATGGGGCCTGACGATGCTAAATTGAAAACTGCTAAGGTGTGAGGTGTGAGATGAAAAGTTCCTTACACCATGAGAAATTCGAGTTATCCAAATTCGAGTTATCCGACTAAAAATGACTCAAAAATAGGGCCAAATCCAAGGGAAATCGAACTTAGTTCGAGTTAGCAGGGAGTTCGAGTTATCCGAGTTCGAGTTTATAGCGGGGTTCTACTGTATTCCGTCTCGCTTAGCCAGTGGAATGGTTAGAGTAATTTAGAAAATGCGTGTCGCAATAAATGCGATCGGATGTCGATTACTGGAGGAAGCCTGATTTCTTACTAAAGTAGAAGGTAGGCCTCTGTCCTTCTTGTGTGGAGGGTTGGGTTGTGTTAATTTTAAAGGATGCGTTCCACCATTTCTCTATCCGGAAGGGTAATGAATTGAAACGGTGATACCGGTCGGCAGATGGCGGTGGCTGACGGTTTCATTAGCTTTCGTAAGCATATTCCGCTAGACGTCCTTATCACCGCTTTTGCGGAATTATGTTTTTTTTTAAGCAGAAAGTTCGGCCGGTACGGTGCAGCAAGTTTGGGTCGCTATTTTTAAATAAAACAAACATTGTAATGTCACGGTGTCAGAATTCCTGAATGGACTCCCTCCCCTGAATCTAGGATTTAATGATCAGTTTAATTTGTAACAATGTTCTGCAGAAATCAACATCAGTAATAATCATAGTATAGTAGAAGTACAGGTAATTGGTCGTTGCCATATATAGCAACGTGCCCACTTCATGCAGCTGTTTTTCCTGGGTGACCTGCTCTTGATCTTCTCCTTTTCGTGCGGCCAGCACAAGACACTGGATATCCGGCACAGTGTAAATATTGACCAATCAAAAAGCAAAATAACGTTATGGAAGTGTCAACCCACCAACTTTAACACTTTACACTTACATCACTAGCCAAGAGGGATATTTATTTGTGAAGAACGAATTGCTTGTTTCGTTTCGGCAGCCTTTGATATATATACACCCAATCAAAAGTATACGAATGCGGACTAAGTGCAAGGAATTGAATTGTTGGCCACATCGGGCTTCTCTAACGTTATTATCTGCTTCAAAGGCAAACAAAGGCGGGCATCAATTCCCGGCAATGTCACGGCACGGCACGGCCATTGGATAATATAGTCTATAAAGCAATGCACACGCAGTGGGATCCGGCCACAGGAAGCAATGCCACATAACTAGCCTGCCACACAACCAGCCTGCCACACACGATTACTTATCATATATAGCATGGCTTTGCGGCTTTTATCCGCAGCTTTATATAGCTGCGGTAGATAAAAAGCATTCCGTCTATTTGCAAAATAACAAAAGATATTATCCTGTGAACAGGCTCAATTTTGGGGGAATCGAGCCAAGCGCGGACTGGGGAGGGCAGAAGGGCGGCCGCCAAGAAAAAAAAAATAACGTGTAACTGTATTTGCAAAGACCACCGTAACGAAATTTTATTGGAAGAAATCGCTTTAATCTGATTAATAACTTGATATTTTCTTCTCGGTGCTCTAATAACAATTTCTGCTCTAATAACAATTTGCAAAGATTGGTTAAAATAACATATTATATTAAAATATTTCTATTTCAGTTTTAAAGCAAAATTCCATGAAACTGATAGTAAAAAGGTAATAAGAGTGAGAATGACAAAAAAAAAAATCGGAAAACCCTTTTAATTGGTAATATGACCTAATATTCACTGAGCTATATGCCAAAGAGATCGGGTGAAAAACCGTCCTGATTTGCCATTAAGGTATTTTCTCAATTAAACGCCCCCGGCGTTTATTTCAAACTTGGCCTAGTGGACCCGGCGTTTCTTTGAATCAGCAGTTTATTCTCGCCCGACATTTTTTAAGAAAGGGTTATTATTCGTTTTTCTTGGCAGCCGTGTACCTTGCCTTTAAATCTTCAGTTTATTATACCACAAATAAACGTTTGAGGGGCTTACTTAAAACGTCCTCTATTATACCCAGCGTTTATTCGGGGCCCGGCGTTTAATCGAGAAAATACGATATATTGGACCTTGACGGATCTTCGTGTGGAGAAAATTCATAAACATTAAAACAAAGACAGGAAAATGAACTGAGAACGGAAACGCACTGGGTACGTCACCACAGTCAAATCGTCGGTTTCAGACAGGCGGTTCCTGTACGTCAGCAAAACTGATTTAATGGCCAGACACGAATTTCTCACAGGGAGCCCAGACTCAGCACGAGAGTCCTAAACAAAAATATAATTATCAGTATGGTATTTTATCGTGAGTTTGAAATAATATCAAATAAACAGCCATTAAAGTGTTCATACATGTACCTCATTAAGTAATGTCTTTCGATTCTTTCTTGGCAGCATTATGGAATTTTAGCATTTTAGCATTTTAGCGAGTTTTGTTTTTTCTTATCAAACTCGCGATAAAATACCATCATACAAATCCTTATATTTTTTTCGTTGAGGACTCTCGTTGTGTGTCTGGGCTCCCTGTGTTATTCTATAGTTTGATTGGATCATCCACAGAGCGGGAAAATCAAAAATAACAAACCTGCAAGACTGATCACTAATTATGGATAAACTAGACGGAAACAGACTTGCTCAATCTTTTCTATAAGCGCCAGGCTTAGTTTAAGTTTCCAGCTCAGTAGACCGGGACAGAAAAGGGAGCAGCTATGCCCAGTTAACGTAGCGTTTTGTCATGCCTACATAGGGTAAGATTTCAATTACTGTCACGTGTTTGTATTATCAATGCCCTATCTAGGGATTTTTCGGTCTTCTAAACTCCGAAAAATAAATTTTTCTACTTTTTTGGAGCTTGGAAGATCAGAACCGAAAAAAATATCTTATCTCCCTTTGAGGGCCTGAAGAGAATAAATTACATTGATTAATAAAAGGAAAATATCAGTGACATTACCTCTATACGTTGCAGCCGGTGTCACACTTTACTGGCGCATTCAGACTCTATGTAAGCATGTGAGAAAATTTTGTTTTATACGTTGTTTAGTTTTTGTCGTGACTAGATAAAAAATATATAATATATTTCCTTTGAAAAATGTCTTCTGGATCACAAGACCACGAACACTACGAGCCTTCATTGCATGGTCCATGGGCCGAACGGACCCGCTAACTGTTTTTGCTCGCCCTCATTGTATAAACTGCTAGCTGTCCCTTTTCAGTCAATCGAGCGGGCGAGCTAATCACAAAAACACACTCGGTGAGACTGGAGCAAGCGAACAAGCCGAGGGGAAACTGGGGGAGAGGCGGTTCGCATTACTTTCGAAAACAAGTAACTGTATTTGCAAAGACCACCGTAACGAGATAGAAGCACCGGATCCTGTAGTAAAGGATCTAATCAGCTATAAAATAATAAAACGATTTGATAAAAAAGCAAGGCTGATAAACGGTACGGAAACGACTATATTTGTAAAAAATCCAATATTTCGAAAGGCACAGCCTTTCTTCTTCAGGGTCTTACAGATAATAACTCGTAAGGCAAAAAAACGTTACAATTTAAATTTAAAAGGGGGCGGGGGATTAAATATGATACTATGACAGCATAAACTGAAGTGACAAAGTAAATGTAAATAACCGTAAATAACTAAGCAATATAGAGGTAAGAAAAACATGCAACACAATACTACAGTAAATATAAGTAATGGAAACTGAGAAAAGATGTCATGTTTCATCTCTTCTATTTAAACCTAAAGGTTCAAGGGTCTGACCTCTCTCAACAAGATATGCTTCTCTTGCTTTACGTACACCGTCACGATTAGTTTTAACGAGTTCAAGAGGGATAAGTTGCATATCAGAATCGGTATGGTCGTTAGAAAGGAAATGTTCTGAGACTGCAGTAGGTTTAGAGATGTTAGTAAAAATCACATAAACCTACTGCAGTCTCAGAACATTTCCTTTCTAACGACCATACCGCTTCTGATATGCAACTTATCCCTTTTGAACTCGTTAAAACTAATCGTGACGGTGTACGTAAAGCAAGAGAAGCATATCTTATTGAGAGAGGTCAGACCCTTGAACCTTTAGGTTTAAATAGAAGAGATGAAACATGACATCTTTTCTCAGTTTCCATTACTTATATTTACTGTAGTATTGTGTTGCATGTTTTTCTTACCTCTATATTGCTTAGTTATTTACGGTTATTTACATTTACTTTGTCACTTCAGTTTATGCTGTCATAGTATCATATTTAATCCCCCGCCCCCTTTTAAATTTAAATTGTAACGTTTTTTTGCCTTACGAGTTATTATCTGTAAGACCCTGAAGAAGAAAGGCTGTGCCTTTCGAAATATTGGATTTTTTACAAATATAGTCGTTTCCGTACCGTTTATCAGCCTTGCTTTTTTATCAAATCGCATTACTTTCGCTCGCTCACCGCTTGGTTCGCCGATCGCGTATTTGCTCGCCCGCTCCACTATCCACAGGGGGACTGCTAGCAGCCTATTTCATATTCCCCAGAGCCCCCTCGGTTCGCATTACTTTCGCTCGCTCGCCTCTCGGATCGCCGATCGCGCATTTGCTCTCCCGCTCGACTATACACCGAGGGGCTGCTAGCAGTCTACTCTTTGTAGTGTACATCGCAAAGAAAGTAAAACGGCCAAATCGTACATGATATAATTAAATATCCCTACTTGCACGATTACTGAATGCAAATTTATTACTCCCGGAAGTACATTTCCATAAGTAAACTAGAAATACGTGTTTCGCAGAACCTCGCGAAGCTCGGGGAGGATGCACTGCAAAATTTTAGCGATGTGAGAGGGAGAGATGGAATTTCTGATTTAAATGGAGAGGTTGGGTTGCTTGCTGGCAATGACCTCATTTAAAGTTGAGACATTTTCGTTCTCAGTCTCTTCAATTTAACTTGTACTTTGTGCCCTGTCTTCCTAAAATAAAATAAATGGGAGCTGGTGTTAGTCAGTGTTGGGTTTTGAGCTGTAGGTCGCTGTAACTGCCCCCCCCGCACACCTTTCTTCATTAATTTTTGTCAGAAGGAAAATTGGTCTGAAAGTGGATGTATTAAGTACTGTTATGGGACATGGGTCCAGGACAATATGTAGTGGTGTTCTGTTTATTTTGATTGTCTCAATTAAATTCCATTTTTGAAACTTGTGAGTGCTATCTCCTGTTCCCTTTACATACTACTATAGTTTTTGTTCTATATACTGGGAATCAAACAATTGATAACGCAATTTTCTATTCGTTTGAATGGTTGAGATCACAGGAGGTTACTGCTGCTGAAAAGTGATGTCCAAAAAATAACAACTCAAAGGTGAAAGTGGCATGAGATTCTCTCAGCAGTAACAATACTATATTTTGGAAACAGGTCATGGGAATTACAAAATTGATTACAAAACATGAATATTCAAGATGAAGCAACAGATTCTCTGCAAATACCATAAGCAATGTATAGCGACCTGGATTGAGAATTCGTAGGTTAAGACCAGGATTTGGGCCTTCATGACCAGTTAGCACCTTTAAAAATCTTGAAATCAAAATTAATTTGTTGATGTACATTCTTCTTACTGGTGTGAATGCAGTTCACATAGCCATATATAAACTACAGTGAATTTGTATTCAATTTCCACAGACAGCATCAGGTTCTCAATTTGTATAATCGATCGATGTACTTGCTTGTACACTGATATTGTGAGGAGATTTAAGATACTGATCATCGTTCCAATAATAAATGTGAAGCAGTAATGTTGATGTGTCATGTGTTTAGCTACATGTATACAGTTGCCACACATTGACATTAGCTGGTCATGATTGCTAACAGAAAATTGTTTTTTCCTAACAAAATGTTTTTATCGAAATTGTAAACAGAAATTCTCCTTAACTAAACCATTCGAATGTTATTTCTTATTGAACTATTTTATGAAGAATGCTGTAGTTTTGATCATTTAAGAGTTCCTTAGTGACGTTATAGTGAGAATATCAATAAACATCAAATTACAGTGTGTAGTAAGAGAATTATTTTTCAGTGTTTGATTATCCTCTCAGTAGTTTAGCCGGTGATTTGAGCTACATTTCTTAATCGTTGTTCTTCTCTGAGCCTTTCCTGTAATCAGTGTTTGCTTTTCCCTACCGTATCAGGTATGAAAGATATTCGTCACGAGTGTTTAGCTGATCGTGTAATTCTTGCCGCCTCTCGCTGCGTCTACAAACAAAATCATTTTGTCCAACACTTCCAGTCGGTGTCGCCTCTCCTGATCGATCAGAATGCTAATGGCGGCATTTTGTCAAGGCGTTTGAACCTAGTCAAACGGTGTGCCTAGGCTGTTTGAAGTATTTATAATCTATGGTCTCGTTGTCTCTTTGTTGCTCGATCGCGATCGCGCTGAATTTCAAGTCATCGTTCAGCGGAGTTTCGGTGGTTAATTTTCACGGACAAGGATTTCCAGCCCTGACTTGCGGAATCCAGCGTTGTTGTCTTTGCTGTTCATTCTCATTTGCATCAGAAATTGGTTGTGTTTCACCGAGGGTAAACATTTTTTCACAGACTATGAGTATAATTAAACGGCCGCCGGCACGGCTTCCATTAATAAACAACAACAAAACAACAACAATTTAACAATTTTTTTTTTGCCATTAATAAACATGAATACGCCATTGTCAGCGGTCGCGATTTTTGTTGCCAGGCAACTGCCGGACACCATCAAGTATATATATATATATATATATATATATATATATATATATATATATATATATATATATATATAGACAGTTAAAGTGAGAACAGAAATTTTCACAACAAAGATTATGAATGAAAAAGTGCCTCAGCCGGGAGTTGAACCCGGGTCTCCCGATGACCGGACAGATGCCTTACCACTAGGCCTAGTGGTAAGGCATCTGTCCGGTCATCAGGAGACCCGGGTTCAACTCCCAGCTGAGGCACTTTTTCACTCATAATCTTTGTTGTGAAAATTTCTGTTCTCACTTTAACTGTCTATGTATTTATTTCAGAAATCGCTGTGAATCGCCTTCCGAACGAGAATAGGTTGGTGATCCAAAGATTATGAGGCAATTAGTTGTCCATATCTCCCTTCCCACACTAATTTGTAAATATATATATATATATATATATAATATAATATAATCAAATAATGAATTGAAGACTTCATCAGCTATAAAAGTGCTCAATAGATAAACTAGAGCGATATGTAGATTTGTAGAGATGGATTACTTGGTCGAAGACATTTATTCACTGCTACTCAGAGTTTCATGCTTCTTACGAAGCAATCATCAGGCAACTGCCTACAATAACGGATACATAGAATACATATAAAATTTGAAATTACAGAACAATACCTAATGGCGTGACATGCGGAGATATGATTGGTTAACTAAACGAATACAGTTTTCAACAGGAATTTCTTAGAATGAAACTCTGAATAAAACTCTGAATGAAACTCTGAGTAGCAGTGAATAAAGTAATCCATCTCTACAAATCTATATATATATATATATATATATATATATATATATATATATATTTCGCTCGAATTCACGCGGCTCAGCTCCCGAGGGACGACAAATTTATTAACCTCGCTACGCTCGGGCCTTCGGCCCTCGCTTCGCGAGGAATAAACAAATGATCCGAGCAATTTTTATGCTATAACTGTTGTTGATTGTCATTCTACAGGCGTGCCGTATTTGGAAGAAAAATGATCGACTGGTAAACTTCTGCAATTGATAGACCATCGTTTGTTGCATTAGCGAGCTGTGTGCTGCAAGCGAAGACGTTGGAGGTAATCAGTAGTTGCAATCATACTTCTCAAACAGACTAGGCGAGTAAAGAAGTGCATCGTTTACATTTTGCAATGCAAGGCAAGCCTCCAACAAACTTGAAAAGCTTTCAAATTAATGTCGGTGCTGAGAAAGTGCGGACTGTTGGTCTGATGATGCTGCAGCTATCATACTCTGCAAAACGCTTTTCTTTACATTGTACATCCGCGGAGCTAAGCAGCCGGAAAATTAAATAACAAGTAGCATTATTTAAAGGCCGCATTGCTGCATTATAATATTAACATATCTATCTATATATATTTCATTAGCTTATGCCATGAATTTGCTCTAGCTCTGTTTCTCTTCTACTCTACTTTTTTGTAAATTCGCTTTTATCGCCGCATAGTTCAGTTATGTGCAGAAGAAAACCTTTGACACATAGTATCAAGCTATTTTTGGGTCAAACACTAGGTATCACCAGAAGGGTAAAATGGAAGAAAAATTTTAGTTTAGTTGCTGTCAGTAATTTCTGAAGTGCAGTATAACTCGCCTTCGTCCGATCCAAATTGAGCAACCTTGACTTTGCTGGTCCTGACTTAGCCTGTGCGCTGGCGTCTCCAGTTTCCTTTACATTGAAATCTCAACCCGGCCACCGAAGGAAAGAAATAGATGCGTCTCTGCGTATACAGCGGATAGTCATAGATCTGGAGGAAATGGCAAGACGTAAACGACCGTAAACAGAAATCATGGTTCATCTGAGAACAAAACTTAGTTCAACTGCCTAACAACTACGGTTCTTTACTGCTTACAATTAACTTGAAACGTAATTGCGAGAGGGCAAAATAGGGGATTAAATAGTAAGTAGAAGCTATATTTATGCAGGACAGACAGACAAACAGACACCTTTATTTGACACCAGGATGCAGTTCATTATCTTGTGCAGTTATCTTGTGCATTCTCCCAGGCCTGTACAGGCCCTCTCACCGGCATCTCCTAATCTGTCCCATCTCCACCGCTCTGCTCTTTACTTTTTCCTGCACTTAGAGAATGGAAACTGATTTCAACCAGCTAGTTGGACCAAAAAGCTACTCTTTACACAATGATATTGATGTGGTCGATATGGTCCAAGTGTTGTGGAATACATTGCTGAATTATTAGTTTCATTAACATAGGATGCGACTTAAACTACAAAACTAGCCGTGTTGAGCAAGTAAGTTTTTCGCGTTACATTTCCTAAATAAACTACTCGTTCAACCCCTTAGAGGCTCAGCAAGAAAAAATGTCACATTATGTATCGAGATAACATTTTATACTGAGAATCCTAGGTAATTCTCTAGTGATTAAATATTAATCGGTGGTTATTGTGCGGTGATGTGTTGAATCACATCCCATCTCAACTGTCAAATATATTTACTCTAAAAGTAAGGGGAATACCCTTGCGTAGATAAGTTGTATGTCATTGGTGTTTTAAAAATAAACTTACGAAGGAAACCAATCAGCACTTGCCGCATGGACAGTCACGCAATGGTGCATAGCAAATGAGACATAAAGTTGTTTCATTAAAAATGGCTGCCGCCGAGATATTTTGTACTAAAGTTGGACGGATAACGAAGAAAAGAAGTCAAAAAAACTAGTATCTTCTTTGCCATCGTAGTCAAATGATGTAAAAGTCTTCACTGTTTTCCTCTATAATGGGACAGTCCGCAAGGCCGGTTGTTGAATCGGTGGCTAGTACCTGGAAGGCCTGGAGTCTTGTCGCCGGACTAAATCGACTGGTTTTCGATGGCTTCCAACGGGCTTTTCGTCGTTCTTCTTGGACGAGAAACAATAGATAAACAAGATCAAGTCTGCGTTTTGAATTCTTGTTTTCTTGATTGTGCGTCATCGAAGATATTTAAAACAGAAAATGGAATTATTCATTTTGCAACATGAAAGATGGATTAAAGGCAAAAGGTAAGAAAACTCCATATAAGTCTAATGATGACGACTATAACTATTTGCTTGATCCACTCCAAGTTTGGGTCAGCCGCTGAAATGTTTGTGTGGTATCTGATGGCTTGCTCTTTGTTTCTAAATGTTAAGTTATAGCAGAAAATGTGTACATCTTGATCGTTTCATTACTTTATACTCATGATATAAACTGAACATGACGATGCATGCAACGAGATTACTAGGGAAGTTAGAAAATGTTAAATTGAATGTTTCAAAAGCCACCCATGACATTGTGTCGTAATTGTGTCCATAACTTATTCGGCGTTCCTGATAGTTAACTGAAATGTCTTCGTCTTTAAGGTCATAACCTGTAACTATGTCGTATACTGTATTCGATATATAGGTTCGTAACTGTTGTGCAACAGCTTCAGTGAAAACCCACTTTAAAGCAGCTAATTTCTCGATTATACTACGTATGAAAGAAAAATACACATTCTGACGTGGAATGTAATCCTTGTGCAACAAGTGTAAGACTAATTGAATAATTGTACCGAACTGGCATAACGATCCAGTCAACGTGACATCGTACGCGCGTGCGCATGCATCTATTATTTTTTACCTCATTGATCGAAATCCACGTGCTCACTCAAGATTTGAGGTAAATTGTTGACCCAACTATAAGTATAAGCCAAGACCGCAAGGTAGTATGGGTTAGAGTAAATAGCATTGCATAAAAATCCCATACTATACCTTGCGGTCTTGGCTTTTCGCCTTTTTCATCCGACAACGTTAATTGAAATAGCTATATACTACATTAGATACTATATTCAAAGTTTTGAGCATACTCTACTATGTTTTGAGCGTTTAAATAATAGTTTTGAATTATTGTTCTTGAGTATAGTATTTAAACAATCACAAAACGCAAATTAACAAATTGACGTCAGTTTTGTATGCGTCTGTCCTGTTATTGATGATAAAATTCGTCATAACATTGTCAAAGTGCTGTGGATCCACGAGCCGCAGGCGAGTGGATCCACAGCAAACTTTGACAATGTTATGACGAATTTTATCATCAATAACAGGACAGACGCATAAAAAACTGACGTCAATTTGTTTTTTACAATAACAAAACGCCAAAACTGATGTTGAAATGAAGGATCGCCACAAAACCAGAATTTCATCGCCATAATTCGGAGAAACACGGGCTCGTAACTTAAAAGTTTGAGTAGAGTTAAGGCCCAGTTCAAACGTCGAACTTCACATGTGCCGAACCTAATGCAAATGAGCAAAATCTATTGTTCTTGCTAATTTGCATTAGGTTCGGCACATGTGAAGTTCGACGTTTGAACTGGGCCTAAGTCAGAAACACATAGAAAAATTGGAATTTTGAAACTAACCTTTATTCCGATTAAAATTGTTCTCAAATAATCCGTTGAAACACGGTTCAGTTCACCTCCGATAAAGCTTATTTCAGCGACTCACAGCACTATAATCCTGCTCACCGCCAATTTTCAGGTCTGGATTCTCAACAAACATCTTCATCTTTCCGCTTTAAGGTTGTGTTTTAGCTTCTTGAGGTTCATCTCATCTATTTTGGACGATTTTCTCATTGAATAATTCTGGATTTGTGAAAGAATTCTCGCCACAAAAAGCGCAGCGCTGACAAGTTTGGAAAAACTTTCGCTGATGGCGTCAGTTTTATCGTTTTATGCGTCTGTACTCTTATTGATAATAAAAATTAGCCAATCAGCGCGCGAGAATTCGCACAGTTATTGTAAAATATAGTATTGACCTATATCTTATCAAACTAGAAGACTTGAAATGGTTGTAGTTGGTCAAATGATTCTCTAAAATCGTCGTAAAACATATTTTATCATTACGTTATTTTCTGGTTCCTATTTCAGTTTCGTTTCATAGCGGAGCACTTGCCAGGCCTTCCGGCCTGGCTGCGCAGCTCCATACTCATAGAACCTACGCCGTGATTTTTCATGGTCATGGCTAGCGGAATGTTTCGCGGGCGCGTGTGTGCCCGCCCGTGTTGGACAACATCCGGGATCTTAGCAATTTTGTTTTTCGCGCGGCCACACAGCCGTGAGCTCGGTAAACACTTTAGTTGTTTTCTTGTGCCTATGTTGGAAATATATAGAGCGTGACAATCATTATTTAGTACGTGACAATCAGTTAGCGTTATATTTGACATTCAAGATGATCCTAGCAATGACGCAAATCGTATTACCTTAGCAACCTTATCAAGGGTGTATTTTAGGAACTTTCTTAGCATTTGTAATCAGTTGACAAGATATTTCCGAGACATAGGGAGTGATTTAACTGTGACCATTAAACAAGTTTACAACGAGATCGAGAGTGACTAGTGTTGTTATCCGCGTTTCCAACACTAAGTGGCACCTCCGACGGGACTTACACACGAAGAGATGGATCTAGAGAAACTACTTAAAGAGATCGACACAAAACTTCAACTTCTGGAGTTTAAACAAAACAAAGGGAAGGACATTGTTGTGAAGGGAAACACCACTACGCTTGAGAGGCATGTGGATGCATTGGCGGCGTTGGCCAAAGAGGTGGATGAGATAAAAGTGAAGATTGAAGAGAAAAAACTGGAGAAGGGGGATTCAATGGAAGAGGTAGGTGGTTGGAGTAGTGGAATAGATTCGAAAATTGAGGGTGTGGATGTTGACATTGAATTTCTGCGGAAATGCTTGAGTGAGGCGAGACAACAATCACAATTAGCCAAAAAGGAAAAAGAGGATGAATTGCTGACAAAAGAAAGAGAGAAACAACTCCAATTCGAAAAAGAGAAATTAGAAATGAAGCTTGAATATGAGAAGAAATCAGAAGAGTTCAAAAAAGGGAAACAAGGAGAGTCGAGTGGTTCGCACGCAAAGCTACCAAAACTATCAATTACCAAGTTTGATGGGACCTTGGAAAAATGGCTTCCGTTTTGGAATAAATTTTGCGCGGAGATAGATTCAACTGACTTGCCACCAGTAACCAAATTTGCCTATTTAAAGGAACTCATCCTACCAAAGGTACGAGCAGATATTGATGGGCTCCCATTTAACACGGAGGGATATGAAAGGGCGAAAAATATTCTTAAGTCAGAATACGGGAAGACTTCAGAGATCATCAACGCTTACGTGACCAACATTATGGGTTTACCGACTATCTCGGGTGAAAGCCCCAAAGAAGTCGATGAGTTTTACAAAAAGCTTTTGTATAATGTGCAAAGTTTGGAGACATTAGGCAAATTGCGTGAAGTCTCAGGGAATGTGAGGGCGGTGTTGGACAAACTAAAGGGGATTAAAGCTGATTTAGTGCGAGGACAAGACGGGTGGCAAGAGTGGGATTTTAGCCAGTTACTGCAAGCAATTAAGCGTTGGAAAGAAATCAACCCTGTGACAGAAGAGAGCGAAAGTACTAATATGCCTGACAGAAAGAATTACAAGTATGATGGGAATTCTCGACGGAGGTCTTATCAAACCCAACAGGAAAATGGACGACAGTTGCGTGGATGTGTCTACTGCGATAAGACAGATCATTTTTCTGCTAAATGCCCCAAAGTGGTCGCGATTGGAGATCGAAGAAAGATTCTCAGCCGAAAGCAATTATGTTTCAATTGCACCGGTGACAGACATAGAGCTGAGAGCTGTAGAAGTCACGGATGTCAGAACTGCCAACGGAAACACCACACGTCGATTTGTGACCAAACAACCCAAACAACCAACGGAAGATTTCTGACGGCACAAGACAAGAACGCGCCGGGTCAAGTAATTTATCCTGTCGTTTTGGTCGAGGTGAATGGATTCAAATGTCGTGCACTCCTCGACACAGGGGCAGGCAGTTCATACGCGTCGTCGGCTATTCTAGACTATCTTGGCATTCGACCAATTCGACAAGAATTCAAGCGTATAGAGATGATGCTCGGATCTGTCAACAAAGTCATCGGCGTTTATGATCTGACGATTAACAGCCTCAACGGAAAGTTTCGATTGGAAACGGAAGTCACGAAAGTCGATCGTGAGACTTTGTTATCACTTGACAACCCAAGATACGCTGAAGTGATCGAGAAATACCCTCACCTCACAGGAATCCACATGAGTGATCGAGATGAAAAGCTTGAACTGCCAGTACACATTATACTGGGCGTAAGTGAATACGCGAAGATACGAACCGAGACAAAACCAAGGATTGGACGCCCTGGAGAGCCTGTGGCGGAGCTGACGCAATTTGGATGGACAATCATGTCACCAGGGAAAGAGATTGACATCTCGAGCATGCTTCTGACTCAGACAGCGGCGGCAGACTACGAAGAGCTGTGCAAATTGGACGTGTTGGGGATACAAGACAAAGGACATCAAACAGACGTATACGATGAGTTCAAGGAGCAATTACATCGAAGCTCAGAGGGCTGGTACGAGACCGGATTACCCTGGAAAGGGAACCACCCTTTACTGCCTAACAACAAGGCGGGAAGCTTGAAACGACTGGGCGGTACTGTTCGAAAACTGGAGAAACAAGGACTTTTCGAGCAGTATGATACTATCATTAAAGATCAACTTGCTGAGGGAATCGTGGAGCGAGTCGGAGAGCACGTGGCGGGGCGAGAGTTTTACATACCACACAAACCCGTGATCAGAGAGACCGCTGAAAGCACGAAGCTTCGCATTGTCTACGATGCTTCAGCTCGGACGCATGACAAAGCACCATCGCTCAATGATTGCCTCCACGCGGGCCCGCCCTTGCAAAATCAACTGTGGGCAGTACTGGTACGGGCTAGATTTCACTCGGTCCTTACAACAGGCGACATGAAGCAGGCCTTCTTACAGGTCAGGATCCGCGAGCAGGACCGTGATGCTATGCGATTCCACTGGATTGCTGATCGTGAGACCAGACGCGTGGAAACTTTGCGATTCACGAGAGCATTGTTCGGTCTTTCCTCATCGCCTTTCCTGCTAGGGGGAGTGATTCGACAACACTTAGAGAACTGTCGCGAAACGTATCCAGTGATTGTGAACGAGATAGAGAAGAGTCTGTACGTTGACGATTTGATCAATGGCGGTCCTACTGTGGAAGTCGCTAGACAAGTTAAGGAGACCTCGACTGAGATATTCGCTCAAGGTGGATTCACACTTCACAAATGGCATTCAAACGCCGCTGAGTTAGACGCAGTCAGTACAAAACAGAGCAGTGAGACGTAGGAAACCTATGCAAAGCAGCAATTAGGAGTTCCCCAAAGAGGGAAGGGGGCGCTCCTCGGCGTTTCGTGGGATATGAAAAAAGACACCATCGAAGTCAAGTTCCCCCCTGACCGTGCCAAGCCTACCAAGAGAGGCGTGTTGGGAAAATTGTCAAGAGTTTACGACCCACTGGGTTTGGCCTCACCCACATCGCTGAGCGGGAAATTGCTCTACCGCGAGGCCTGTGAACTGAGAATAGCGTGGGACACACAACTTCCAGAAAAACTAATCAAGGAGCTATCGCGATGGGAGGAAGGGTTACCTTTGGGCATAACCGTGCTTAGGCCCCTCACGGCGCATAGAGAGAACATCACCAACATCGACCTGCACTGTTTCGGCGACGCGAGTGGCAGAGGGGTTTCAGCTGCCTTATATGCTGTAGTCACCCAACCATCAGGTGTCGGTGTGGGACTCGTGACTGCAAAAGCAAGGTTGGCCAAGCAAGGCCTGAGCATTCCCCGTCAAGAGCTGGTCTCAGGACACATGGCGACAAATCTGATCACCAACACGAGGGACGCGCTGGAGGGTTTTCCTGTCGGTGAACTCTACTGTTGGCTTGATAGCACAGTGGCCTTGCACTGGATAAGAGGGGCTGGTGATTATAAGCAGTTCGTTAGCAACCGGGTCAGCAAGATCCAACAACATTCAGACGTGAAATGGCGTCACGTGACAAGCCAGGAGAACCCTGCGGACCTTGGAAGTCGCGGCGGAAACGTGCTCGGGGAGGAGCTGTGGTGGAAAGGGCCCAAGTGGCTAGCAGACAGAGAAAACTGGCCATGTGATATCGTGACAAGCGGAACTCCTGAAAGCCAAGCAGAGGCGAAACTGACGCGAGAGGTGTTTGCTGGTGCACGTGTTGTGACAGATGAGTTTGACGTGCTGCTAGAGAAGTTCGCTTTGTGGAAAGCATTAAGAGTTTGTGCCTGGATTTCACGGTTCGTGTGCAACTCCCGCAAGCGCCAGGAAGAGAGAACAATAGGGCCGCTCACGACTGAGGAGATTGAGCAACGAAAGCACTTCTGGACCGCGCGTGCGCAAAAGAACGGAAGGAGATCAGAGAAGTTTGATGATGACCGACTCCAACTGAACCTGCAAGAGAGACGTGATGGACTCCTAGAGTGCCGAGGAAGAATCCAGGGGGATTACCCTACTTATCTTCCCGATACGCACCCCTATACAGAGAAGCTGGTAATGCTGTCACATCTGGTCGCGCTTCATGGGGGAGTGGGTCTTACGATGGCTAAAGTGCGTGAACATCATTGGGTACCAAGGCTGAGACGACTGGTAAAGAAAGTTATAAAGAGCTGTTATGGCTGCAAACGATTCCAGGCTACTGCGCTGGCAACCCCCCCTCCTGGAAGTTTACCAAGAGATCGAACCGAAGGAACAGCAGCATTCCAAGTAGTGGGTGTTGATTTCGCCGGACCTTTGAGATATCGGAAGGGAAAGAAGAATGAAGGCAAGGCCTACATTGCGCTCTACGCATGCAGCCTTACCCGTGGGATTTACCTGGAATTGTTGCCGAGCATGGAAACCACAGAATTCATGAGCAGTTTAAAGAGGTTCATAGCACGCCGCGGACGCCCAGATACGTTCTATTCAGACAATGGAAAAACCTTTGTTGGTGCAGCAAGGCTACTAAAGACCATTATGGCTGACGAGAAAATACAAGATTACCTGGCGCACCACGGGATCAGATGGAAGTTCAACTTGAGCAGAGCGCCCTGGTGGGGAGGTCAGTTTGAGCGATTAATAGGCCTGGTCAAGAGAGCGCTATACAAAGAAATTGGATGTGGGATGCTGACATGGGCTGAGTTACAGGACGTCCTACTTGACGTAGAAGTAGCACTCAACAATCGCCCACTTAGCTACGTTGAGGACGACCCTCAATTACCAGTGCTGACCCCAAATTCACTGTTGTTTGGACAACCAAATCTGCTGCCGGAGTTGGAATCTCATCATTTGGAGACCCCAGATTTACGAAAGCGTGCCAAGTACCTTAAGCGATGCAAGGACGTTATGTGGAAGCGATGGACGGAGGAATACTTGAAGGCACTTCGCGAGCAACATCGCCTCAAACACTCAGGGAAGCCTTCTACCATAGCGATAGGAGATGTAGTACTGATCAAAGATGACGAGAGGAACCGAGGAAAATGGAAGATGGGGATCGTTGACGAACTTATCACTGGCCGTGACGGTGTGGTGAGAGCGGCTAAGCTGCGAGCTGGAAACTCGCACCTCGAGCGAGCGTTACAACAGTTGTACCCTCTCGAGTTGACATGTGATCGCAAGACAGAGAGGCCTGGAAACGAATTGAATCCTAATGCTACTGAATTCACTCCACCACGGATGACACGCCGTGCGGCGCTAGATGCTAGAGACCGACTTGCAGCTATGGCTGCTGATGCAGAACACGATTCTTGAACATTTATTTTGCAAATTGAGAACTTGCCACTAGGGCTGTTTAAGATTAATGTGATTAGCGCAGCGTATTTGTTTTGCAGAAATTCAGAACTTTGAAATAATCGCGAATTCATTTTGTTACAAAGTAGGAGAACATACATTTGCTCTCTCCGAGACAAATGGGGGGAGGATGTTGGAAATATATAGAGCGTGACAATCATTATTTAGTACGTGACAATCAGTTAGCGTTATATTTGACATTCAAGATGATCCTAGCAATGACGCAAATCGTATTACCTTAGCAACCTTATCAAGGGTGTATTTTAGGAACTTTCTTAGCATTTGTAATCAGTTGACAAGATATTTCCGAGACATAGGGAGTGATTTAACTGTGACCATTAAACAAGTTTACAACGAGATCGAGAGTGACTAGTGTTGTTATCCGCGTTTCCAACACCTAGCGGAGAATTAAACTCGTTAATTTCCTGCATTTTTTCGCGGTTTGCTACTCAAGACAGGGATACTAATTAAGGTATACTCAGAAGCCGCTTTAGTGGAAAAAGACGAGCTTTCAGGGATAAAATCTTGCTTTGAGGAACTTCATGTATTACGTTTTTATCAATGCGGGAGATGATTTCAGAACCAGAAGCGGAGATTTGAATTTCCAAGCAAGCGAGGAACTTAAAGGTAAAACAGATTACAGTTTTCGATGAGAATTTATGTTGATATCAATTTGTGAGTGACTTGTTATTAGTGTTATTGTTAGTTTTGGCGAATTGATTTTAAAACGTGCCTAAATTTAGTTGTATCGATCTCTTGAATTTCATCGAAGAAAGCTTGAACTCGATTTACGCGTTTTGCTTTTAAACGTAAACTAATGGAGATTTGAATAAATTTTTTCGAAAGATTGTGTTGTCCATTTTTATGTGTTTGTTCATTCATTAGATAGATTGAAAAGCGATTTTATGTAAACAAAACAAGACTTGATTTTATAGTACAGTTCTATCTTCACTCGCATCGCCTTATGCAAATATGTTTGTGTATTTTTGCAATTTTTGATTTTCAAATCAGTTTCTCGGGCAATTTTTGACAAACATAAACTGTATTTTATTCGGAAACTAGTGGTACTATTTATTCTAGACAGAGAAAAGTTGTTTTTGTGAACTTTTGTACGGTCTATAAAAATGTACTGTGCAGACGGTCGCGTAATACTGTTTTTGAGAATTGCTAAAATTGAAAATAGCCCGTTCGTCAATCTTAATTCTTGTGCTTCCAACCTTTCACCTTAGTTAAGTTTCACCTTAGTTAAGCTTGTTCAAAGTGCGACGCTGTTAGGCTTGGGCTATCTATATATATTAATTAGATCCCAGCGGTCCAAGCACTTAACAGACTATGGTCGGTTTTTGTTTGTCGACAAATAAAGGCCAGTAAATTTGCCCATTTGCCTTTAGTTGGTGTTATCCTTGTATTCAGTTTTGTTTTCTTGCACCTCAGTTGGTTTTAGTGGAACCAACAAGCATATCAATAGTTCAGACCAGGCTACGTTTAAATACCCATTCAAAGCAAACAACATACCAATAGAACTGATGAGTGTTAACCAAGATTTTATAATGGATATTGGTCTTTATTAACTGTAAAGCATTATTAATACATCCAGAACACTTTTCAGTTGGACAGTACCACCCTCTTTTAATTTCTGATGAAGTGACCGATGTTGAAGATCATCTGGACTTTCTTGCAAAGGCCTTTTTCAGTTTTAACTGTTAGTACTAGTTATCCACTAAGTATAACTGCATGGTCTGAGCAAAACTTTTGTTAAAACGAGCCCCAATTAGACAAAAATGCAAGATTCGCTATTTTCATGTGTTGTTTAGGTGATATGTTATAAATAAGCAAATCACAACTATTTATATTGAATAGGTTAAGTAAAAGTACACTTTCCAATGAAAATAATCACCGGGAAGAAAAATTAAAAGTTGCATAACTAGACTATCATTTACAAGCTAAGTCAATAGGTCGATATCAATATACGTAAATAGCAGTTAAGACTAAAGTTATGGCACCGTCAAGCATATTCTGGGGTACTGTCAGTACTTATGTGGTATCTTGATACGGTTTAACGAACGTTTTTATTAATGTATTGAACTGTAAAACATTAAATAATTATAGCCGCAATGAAGCTTTTTATTAGACCACGGGTTATTTTACGCTCAGTCTCAAGACCCGGCAAGAAACATAACTTATTATTATATGCATGCCCAACATGAATTAGTTTAAAAATGAAGACATGTTTAACTGTTTAACGGATGATACATTATTGCTCACTATTCAGATGATTGGAGAAATTTTAACTTGAAGCTCCTTTGTGCCATCCCGCTATGGCGCGCTGTTTGTTTCAAAATTATTTGTTGACGTGATGTTTACATTATATCACATAATATCAATTTACTTGATATATTGATGGGACATTTTGTACCTTGATCGTTCGTTTTCTACCTTGATTTCAATTTACCACCTTGATGCGATATTTTATACCTTGATATGAATTTACTACGTGATGTTACATTTTCTACCCTGATATGAATTTACTACCGTGATGCGACATTGCCTACCTTGATATCAATTTACTACTGCAATGTGACATTTTCTACCTTGATATCAATTTACTACCGTGATGCGACATTTTCTACCTTGATATGAATTTACTACCTTGATGCGACATTTTCTACCTTGATATCAATTTACTACCGTGATGCGACATTTTCTACCTTGATATCAATTTACTACCGTGATGCGACATTTTCTACCTTGATATCATTTTACTACCTTGATGTGTCATTGTCTACCTTGATATCATTTTACTACCTTGATGTGACATTTTCTACCTTGATATCATTTTACTACCGTGATGCGACATTTCTACCTTGATATCATTTTACTACCTTGATGTGTCATTGTCTACCTTGATATCATTTTACTACCGTAATGTGTCATTGTCTACACTGTACCTTGATATCATTTTACTACCTTGATGTGTCATTTTCTACCTTGATATCATTTTACTACCTTAATGTGACATTTTCTACCTTGATATCATTTTACTACCTTAATGTGACATTTTCTACCTTGATGAGACATGTGAATTTACTACCGTGATGCGACATTTTCTACCTTGATGAGACATGTGAATTTACTACCGTGATGCGACATTTTCTACCTTGATGAGACATGTGAATTTACTACCGTGATGCGACATTTTCTACCTTGATGAGACATGTGAATTTACTACCGTGATGCGACATTTTCTACCTTGATGAGACATGTGAATTTACTACCGTGGTGCGACATTTTCAACCTTAATATTATTTTACTACCTTGATGCGACAAATTTATACCTTGATTTCATCGTACTATCATTTTACTACCGTGATGAGATATCTTCTATTTTTTTTCGGATGTCGTCACTCATTTCTTTTTCGCCCGCAGACTTCCTTCGCCCATCCGCAAAATCCCGCTCATTTCCGGTCACGTACTACTGTGCTTATTAGAATTTATCATAACTCCTAAACATTTCTTCAAACGCCGCTACTGCTCGAAAGACAAACATGGCTGAGAATCTGGACTGACATATTTTTTCTTGATTCATTTGAAGCTTTATGTCTTGAAGTGGAACGAAGGATACACTTGTCTGATTCGAACAGACTTCAAGAAATTTTTATAAAGGCTCCATGCTAAAAGAACAGCATGCGAAAGGATAATTGGAGCATCTCTTGCCCTCGGAATGGATTCTTCTGTTTCTGAAAATGTACAAGGAAACGTCAAACGGCTAAGCAATTCAATACAACATCTGATCGATGAGGTTGAGCGACAGTTTACACTTTCAGTTAGTCTACCGCTAAAAGCTCTTCGATATTTTCGGAAATTCTTGTACATCGTATTAAATGGCTGTGTACGGAGGTCTAATCAAGGTAGAAAATGTCACATCAAGGTAGAAAATGTCGCATCAAGGTAGTAAATTCACGTCAAGGTAGAAATGGTCGCATCAAGGTAGTAAATTCATATCAAGGCAGAAAATGTCGCATCAAGGTAGTAAATTCACATCAAGGTAGAAAATGTCGCATCAAGGTAGTAAATTCACGTTAAGGTAGAAAATGTCGCATCAAGGTAGTAAATTGATATCAAGGTAGAAAATGTCGCATCACGGTAGTAAAATGATATAAAGGTAGAAAATGTCACATCAAGGTAGTAAATTGATATCAAGGTAGAAAATGTCGCATCACGGTAGTAAAATGATATCAAGGTAGAAAATGTCATATCAAGGTAGTAAAATGATATCAAGGTAGAAAATGTCATATCAAGGAAGTAAAATGATATCAAGGTAGACAATGACACATCAAGCAAGGTAGATAGTGTCACATCACGGTAGAAAAATGATATCAAGGTAGAAAATGTCGCATCACGGTAGTAAATTGATATCAAGGTAGAAAATGTCATATCAAGGTAGTAAATTCATATGGGGGTCTGGAAAACCCGAATAGCGAATAGCGAATAGTCGCGAATACCGAACAGCGAATAGTACGAATAGTACGAATAGTGCGAATAGTGCGAATAGTGACGAATAGTCGCGAATAGTGACGAATAGTGACGAATAGTCGCGAATAGTGACGTAATAGCCGCAGATGACAGAAATTTGGTACCCAGTATCTCGCGGTCATGGGATTTTCCCGCGTAAAACACAGGAGAGTTCAGCTCAGCACGGGTGTTTCTAAACGCAATTTATTCGGTTTACATCTTTTACCACTGCGTATTACTGTAACAATACATCGTAAATACATCTTAATAAGGTTATGGTTTCTCAAGATTGACAATGGACAGCCCTAGCCTGAGTCCTGAAAAGAAAAGGTAACACATTTGCTGAAAATATGGCTGATTTGGATAATTAATTAATGGAAGCACGATGTAAGATGCTGTTGCTTTATAACCGGTTATGGCAGAGCAGCATGTTTGTGTCTCTTCACTTTGATAAGCTAATTGCAGCCTACATAAGTAATTTTTGTGTTTTTTTTTTTCATAGAACGTGCCACGGATCGGATCTTTCAGATTCGGATGATGAAGTGTGAGTACATGAATTATTTCTGTTTGGTCGGCATTGTGTCGGGAGATGAGTTTGATTTATCAGTGAAAGTGATTCATATTCTTACAGTTTAACTTTTGGTCTGTTTAGAGTGTGCGTAGAAGTACGCAAGAGGCTTTCTTTCGACGAAAGGTGAGCATATGATTCGCTTTAATTTCCAGATTGTTTGTGCACGAGGCGGTGAGTTGAAGAGCCAAATTAATTTACCGTAGTTGTGCTTTAAAAGTTGAAAACCGAAAAATAATTATTATATCTTTCAAAAGTTGTGTTAAATAACGTTTATTTTCTGGTGTTGATTTATTTCGAGGAATGTGTGCATGTTACTAAGTGAAATCATTCAAATTTTGACCAGTTGGTTATAACTAGCGTGAAATATGGCCGGTTTATTCAACTGGCTGCTGACTGGTTTTATTGTGTGTTATCATGATGAACATGAGAGCCCATGTTAGACTTTTTGTTAGACTTTAGTTGATTAAACAATAGATCGGCTCTTGAATGGGGTTAGCATTTTTGTTTATATGCTGCTATTTTAAAACAAAAAATAAAGTCAATAATGAGAATTATAAGAACAGACCAATGAAATGAAGAGCGTTGCGTGACGACACTTTAAAGGAGGCTATAAACAACCTGCTGCAGATGAAAATATATATATATATATATATATTTCAAACAGAATCAAAAAAATAAAATAATGCCAGTGTTGTGTAAAATAAATTATGTAGTTAAGGTTGGTAAATTAGACTGAAATTACCACCCATACCAATTTTTAAAAGTGCGTGACCATATGGTCACGCAGCATTTCATGTTTTACCCAGGGTTTTTTTTCGTGTACGTGACTAGATCCATACCCCATGCGGCCAAAACTTAAACCCTTGACTAAACTTTGGACCCTGGACTCCGGGCTTCATATTTATATATGTATATATTGGGGGAGGGGGGGTTGGGGGGAGGGGAGGGGAGGGGAGGGTTTGTTGACTAGACCCATACCCTGTGTGGTCTAAACTTAAAAACTTAAACCTGGACTGGACCATGGACTCTGGAGTCCAATTTTTTATTCAAAGCAATAGAAACATTTTATTTTAATAGAACTGAAACAAAAATATTATGATAAACGCCTTTAACTTATCCAGTACAAGGCAGGTCCCCGTGTATTGAAGGGTCCCCCCGGTTTTCTTGCGCATTTTTAAGCTCTATGAGCTTCTTGTTTGGTTTATCTCACCCATAATGCTCATTATATAATTACACATGACCATAGTGGGAGAGAGAAACCTATAAAATGGCAGCATAGATGATTAACAGGGAGATTGTATGTGAATGAGAGTTTGTTGATATTTGGAAATAATTCATTTTTTGGAATGCCACCAGAGAGTTCACCCCAAAGGCACAGCACCCCAGTTGGATAGGTGACTGATGGGTGTCCATCTTTAATTTTTGATCTCAACTTTTTTTATTTCTTGTATTTACCAATCCATTGACAACAATTATTTTCTCCCAAATATATCCATTAATTACCCAAATATTACTGCCAAACATATAATAGGGGAAGTTAATTTAATATGACAGGAGGGGGATGAAGATATTGAAACTTGAAGCTTGGTGTGGTCAGTTGGTGATTGAGTAAACATTTTACTGACAACCAATAATGAACAAACTATAATCAATGCATTTTTCACTTAGTATCAATGCCGCCATAACAGTGAGTGATGATGGTGCAGCATCTTTGTACCCCCGTTTTGTTTTATTTATATTTGAGTATTTGTCCACCGCACTAGTGATACAATTTAAACGCGTTGTTTTAAGATGAATTTTAATTATCATTTATATTTTCCTATATGTTCTGCTTTCAGCCAGTCACTTTTGCAAGAAGACCTTCAGTTAGAAGGTAATACTCTTTTTCAGGGTTTCTAAAAAACATGGTATTTTACGGGCAAACACAGCCCCAGAACTAATAAAAAAGACTCGTTACCATATTTTATTAAGTCGTTTCCTTTTTTATGTTGATTTCTGCTTAGTTACTTTTCTTTTCTGGTATTCGGCAACACAGTTATTATTTCATCAGTGAGTCTAATCTGAACTTATGCATAATTACAGTGCCCTGTATGTAGTTGATTGATAATTCGAAGAGTGTTTTTCTGTTGTTCGAATGAAAACGTCGAGGGCTAGGCTGTTGCTAAAAACTCTGTGAATTCTCTACGTTTATCTTGGTTCAGCATTATTACAAATAAGAAAAGCATTTTTGTGAAGATATCGTTCGTTGTATGAACGTAATAAGATTCAGTTTTCTTACAGGCAAATGCTATAGATAAATATTTCTGGCACGATATAGGCACTTACTGGGAAAAGTATAATCTTGTGATTGTAACTGTTTTTATCTTCGTAGAAACCAGGCCAAACTTTCTACATGATGACACCAAGTGGCCAATATATGAAAGCAGAATCAGCGCTTACCCACACGTGGAGGCCTTAAAGATCCTTCTGAGGCAATCATCAATGCCAAAGGAACAGCTGTGTTTTTCCGTACCTTTTAAATGTAGAAGCAACCACACGTTCCTAGTTGACACGTCATCTCTCAAAGATGAAAAGGATCTGCTATCTGCAGATGGCAATGGCAAGTGGCAATGGGGAGGTCGCACCTACAGCTTCTACGAAGTACATCGTTTACCTGAAGGAGACATAAAAGCCAAGTATCTTGCAAAGAAGATCGACGATATAACGACGTACACACTGAGTCGGACCTACTGGAAAGCGGAAACGGTCTCAGGCTCGTGGTTCCGTCGTGTTGTCACCAAGATAGAGCACGCTTCCCTTGAGTTTCCAATAGCCATTTTGCAGTACTTCTTTGAGAACGGCGAAGAAGAGGAGCTAAAACTTGAGCCCCATGGGAACAGAAAAGATGATCGCAAACCATACTTCAGAACAGCATCTAGTACGATGAAAGAGATGTCAGAGAGATCAAAGTCGGAGAAACCAAAGAAAGTAGAACACGACATGTGGAAAGAACAAGGAGGAATGGCCTGGGTTGAAAACACAAGTGAAGTTCCAAGAAATAGGCAGCAGATCTATGACATTAAACGTCGCAATGCTGCAGCCTCCCACTGCTCTATAGATGGCGTAACATCTGGAAGTGAAGTGTATGACATCATTGCCATTTTCAACGAACATCAGCGACGAAAGGACAAGGGTTTCCTCAGGGATTACAAGTTGGCCCCATTTGGTGTAGTTCTCGCTTCAGAGAAACAGCTAAATGACGTTGTAAGATTCTGCACAAATCCTGACCAATTAAGCATTTTGGGAATAGATTCCACCTTCAATATTGGCAAGTTCGATGTCACCCATACGACGTACAAGCATCTTCTTCTGGAAACAAGGAAAGTGGACGACACTGGAAACCGCACGTCACCTGTGTTTATTGGTCCAGCATTGGTTCACGCAAAGAAAGATGAATACACCTACCAGTATTTTTTCTCAACCCTAGTAGCATTGGAAGAGCAAATCAAGAATGTATTGTTTTTTGGTACAGACGGAGAACAGGCAATCATCAACGGCGCTGCCAAGAACTTTGAATATGCTACTGGGCTACGTTGTTTCCTGCACGCCATGGACAACATTAAACGGTTTCTTCAGGGAAATAGTTTGCAGGCTATCGAGAAAGATATCATGGCTGATATCTTTGGAAAGCGTGAAGGATCAAGGTATCAGATGGGCTTGGTTGACTCCATAGATGACGAAGACTTTGACCAGAATCTAGAATCTTGCATCGACAAGTGGGCAGCACTTGAACTCACAGTAACCAAATCAGAGGCTAAGCCAGTTTTTCCAGATTGGTTCAAGAAGAATTACGCAGATGTTGTTAAAAAATCTATGCTAGCTTCCACACGACGGTGCGCAGGTCTGGGAGGACATCCAACTTCTTGGTACACGACCAACGATCCTGAATCCATCCATCACAAAGTGAAAGATGACAAGCGCAATCAGAAGAAGAACATGACCATTCCAGATTTCATCTTGCACCTTGAACAAGAAGTTGCCATGCAATACCATCAAGAAGAGCTAGCAGTAATAAGAAGAGGGGGGTATCGATTGCGCGAACAGTACAGAAACCTTGAAGTAGAGGAGGACGTTTGGTTCGCCATGTCTTCTGAAAGGCGACAACGCCACTTGGAACGCCTGAGGCGTACTACCGTCAAGGCACTTTCAGTATCAATGCATTCAGAAAATGATGACCAGAGTCTCCTGGACCTGACTGGGAGTGATGTCACAAGCATGAACGTCACTACAAAGGATGACAGCTCAGAGAAAATAACACCGAAGATCAGCACTCCTCCTGGAGCAGCTAACATTGTTTCAATCCCACTCGGCGTTCTCACGAGAATGTGGCAGAAAGCAGAGCATCTATTGGGTAGTCCCGGATCCATTGGAAAACCAATTGGAACATACTTTAGTGACAGCAATGCCCATCTCGTTGCTAGCGAAAGCAAGCCATCCCAGCCCCACTTTGTTTATGTGCATGACACCGGGCGTGTTACATGCGAAAATTGTCCGTCCTTCAGCGACTGGAAAATCTGCAAGCACACTGTAGCAGCCGCTGAAAAGATGGGAAGGTTGCAGAAAGTTCTCCAGTGGCGACGGTCCAACGGCACACCAAATTTAGATAAGGCTGTAAGAGCTTCGTGGCCAAAAAGCGTAGGGAACAAGCCCAAATCATCTCAGCGAAAAGGTTCGCGTAAACCAAAAGAAGCTGTTACAGAAATTCATGATGTGGGCATGTCAAGCGCACGTGGTACGGTTACGCAGTCCAGTACCAAGTCAAGTCCCCAGCCATGGAGGGCAGGAAATTACCCATTAGAGATCACGTTTTTGAAGGATACCCGTGCAAAGAAATGCGCTGGATGTTACAGCCATTTCGAGGATCCTGTACACGGTTTAATTCTTCGTCGCAAAGAAAAGGATTGGATAGCAGGATCATCAAAGTCCAAGATCACCCCAACAGCGCAACCACGTTCATATCACGTGGACTTGGACTGCATTAAACGCAGGCATCCTGACTTTGGTTCAACATCATCCTGCATAAGCGTAGTGGTGTCACCCTCTGCTGCTGCACAATTAACAGCTGATCAACTGCAATACGTGGAATCTGTACTTGGTATCCCTGTTAAAAGATAAACTCCACCATCACCAAGTTAAACTGAACTGAGACTGAAGCTCCCAGCCTCAATGATAGTGGATTAATTTGCTAGAGTTGTGTTCTATAAGATAAACTCCACCATCACCAAGTTAAACTGAACTGTGACTGAAGCTCCTAGTCTCAATGATAGTGGATTAATTTGCGAGAGTTGCGTTCTATATGTTTGGTCTACCCTAAAACAAAGGTAGTAACTTAACAATTATTTTTGTCCTGGGAAGTCGGGCGTCCCAGTGAAATGGGGGAATGCTTGTCGGAAAATTGGAACCAGTTAGGCTCTTTAAGGAACCCAATGAGATATGGCATTTACAGAGCAAGAGATAAGAGCTAGATTGATGTACAGTGTCTTTCGCGTACTTATAGATTTTTAAAGGTTTGTTTAAAGCTCTTTCTTTTTTCTTTGAATCATGTAACATAGAAAGATAACTTTGTCAAAATCTCGGATAACAAAACTAAAAATATTTACTCACCTACCACAAAAGAGACGACGAGCATCCTTGCTTATTTCATATGGGAGTCACCTAAAGGAGAAATTGTGTTCACGTTGAAAATTGAAGTCAGAAAGTGAAAGCCAGTACAATAACTTCGATGTGTGGAAAAAAAGATCTTAGAGATTAAGAGTTTAGGATTTAGGATCTGCGGAAGTGCATATTTTGTCCGTTTACTATACCAATGGTTTACAGTTTGAATTACTTATGTTGAAATTTTAACTTCATGGAAGACAGACGAAACATTTGTTACACGCTCGTCTTGAACATGATTGTATCTCAAACGTTGTGTTAACAAAATAGGTAGAAAATAGAGTGGTTTTCAAAAAGGTAGTTTACAAAGTGATTGCTTCAAAGTAACTGAAAACGTTCGTGCTTTTGCAGAGTTTGTTAAGCAGTCACATCACACAACATCGTAGACTGCGTAGCCGGCTCTCAAAGCGTATATGTAAGCAGCAGCTCTATTTAAGACCAGTTCCCATTCTGTTACTATCATTGAAAACTTATCCTTTTCTCGATTTTTCGATACTGAAGTAACATTATTTAACTTACATAAACCTTAGAGCACAGTCACATGCTATGTACCACTTGCATTTGAACTCTGTTGCTTTGCTGCCAGTAATACTTCATATTGACTAAGTAAAAACGTGTACACTTCGACTACACTTGATGAGGGATAA
The DNA here is from genome assembly GCA_022457155.1 of Cladopsammia gracilis. NCBI lineage: Eukaryota > Metazoa > Cnidaria > Anthozoa > Scleractinia > Dendrophylliidae > Cladopsammia > Cladopsammia gracilis. The sequence continues at coordinate 35,272 of JAJGOT010000769.1, read as the reverse complement.
TGTAAACTTACGATGTAGTACCAGCTGAATGTTATCTCTTACTGTTTGAATAAAGTGGGGGATGTACACATAAAATCCGGCTGCCTTTGTTTGATTTCGTTAAGGTGGAAAAACAAGTCTTGTTTACCATTTTTGACATTGGCATAAGTGTTTCCGTTTGTGATCAAGCTACGGACATATCAGACGCACCTTATGGCCGTATCATTTTATCTTTAAAGAACTACATAAATGGACTTCCTTCTCTGCGAATTATTCATAAGATTGAGTTAAAGTAGGTATGTGAAAAGGGTACATTTTCCAGCCAAACTGGTTTATAAAAGGGTAAGGGGTTGGAACTCAGGCGGAGCCTCCCCGTACAAAGTTTTGTCAAGTACCCCCCCCCCCCCCCCCCCCCCCCCCCCCCCCCCCCGGATGACAGGAATAACTATCGTCCTTGAGCCCTTAGCGTTTAATACTTTTGTGCAATCTGGGTTTTAAAAAAGTTCTTAACAATATATGAAACAACATTAATTGCAATATTTTGGAAGGCACGGCCTTCCTTCTTCTACTATAAGACCCTGAAGAAGGAAGGCCATGCCTTCCGAAATATTGGAATTACAACAATATACTGTTCCCTTACTGTACAATCAGCCTTGCAATTTATCTTGTTTCATTTTAATAATTTTTGCTGATTAGCTCCTTTCTATACAAAGGATCCGGTACTTCTATTTCGTTCTCGTGGTCCTTGCAAACCTTTTGTCATTTTAACAATATATGTGCTAATTTTGCCACAAATCCGGGCCACAATTATTGCACGTTTTTAAATCTAATATTCGGATCCTCTTCAATGTGACACAAAATAGTTTAAAATGGGCGCTGAGCACTTTCACACGCGCTTTCATTTCTTTATATTAAAGCATAGTCGGTAGTTAAACAAATGTAAACAATGACGACCATTTTTTCACCCTCAATAAAAAACCAGTAGCTATAAACTACACCGCAAACACTACACAGATGATATATAATTAAAACGACTACTTGCCTTAGGAAAAATGTTCTCTATAAAGTCAGTTCGAATCCATCAACGCTATTGATTCACGTGATTAATTCCTCCTGGCTCTCATAAAGCGGATTTCCGTGAGGGCAGAATACGCTGAGCAAAGTGAGTGCAGGCGGATTCTGCCCTTCGCCAAAGCTAGGATCAGCCTCATTCGCGACTATTCGTCACTATTCGTCACTATTCGTCACTATTCGCGACTATTCGTCACTATTCGCACTATTCGCACTATTCGTACTATTCGTACTATTCGCTGTTCGGTATTCGCGACTATTCGCTATTCGCTATTCGGGTTTTCCAGACCCCCAATTCATATCAAGGTAGAAAATGTCGCATCAAGGTAGTAAATTGATATCAAGGTAGAAAATGTCGCATCACGGTAGTAAATTGATATCAAGGTAGAAAATGTCATATCAAGGTAGTAAATTCATATCAAGGTAGAAAATGTCGCATCAAGGTAGTAAATTGATATCAAGGTAGAAAATGTCGCATCAAGGTAGTAAATTGATATCAAGGTAGAAAATGTCGCATCACGGTAGTAAATTGATATCAAGGTAGAAAATGTCATATCAAGGTAGTAAATTCATATCAAGGTAGAAAATGTCGCATCAAGGTAGTAAATTGATATCAAGGTAGAAAATGTCGCATCACGGTAGTAAATTGATATCAAGGTAGAAAATGTCATATCAAGGTACATGTAGTAAATTCATATCAAGGTAGAAAATGTCGCATCAAGGTAGTAAATTGATATCAAGGTAGAAAATGTCGCATCACGGTAGTAAATTGATATCAAGGTAGAAAATGTCGCATCACGGTAGTAAATTGATATCAAGGTAGAAAATGTCGCATCACGGTAGTAAATTGATATCAAGGTAGAAAATGTCGCATCAAGGTAGTAAATTGATATCAAGGTAGAAAATGTCGCATCACGGTAGTAAATTGATATCAAGGTAGAAAATGTCATATCAAGGTACATGTAGTAAATTCATATCAAGGTAGAAAATGTCGCATCAAGGTAGTAAATTGATATCAAGGTAGAAAATGTCGCATCACGGTAGTAAATTGATATCAAGGTAGAAAATGTCGCATCACGGTAGTAAATTGATATCAAGGTAGAAAATGTCGCATCACGGTAGTAAATTGATATCAAGGTAGAAAATGTCGCATCAAGGTAGTAAATTGATATCAAGGTAGAAAAGGACACATCAAGGTAGTAAATTCATATCAAGGTAGAAAATGTCACATTGCGGTAGTAAATTCATATCAAGGTAGGCAATGTCGCATTACGGTAGTAAATTGATATCAGGGTAGAAAATGTAACATCGCGTAGTAAATTCATATCAAGGTTTAAAATATTGCATCAAGGTGGTAAATTGAAATCAAGGTAGAAAACGAACGATCAAGGTACAAAATGTCCCATCAATATATCAAGAAAATTGATATTATGTGATATAATGTAAACATCACGTCAACAAATAATTTTGAAACAAACGGCACGCCATATCCCGCGTATAATTTTATTTTATTACGCGACTATGTTCTAACAGTTAACATCATCTCATAGCATGATCGATCAACGGTCGCCGTTGGCAACCGAAAATGTAAGTTTTTTTTCTTTTACATGCTATTTGCACCGGAAATAGACCATAATAGCTTGTCGAATGCATTCAGTATTTTTTACATGAAAGCTTCTGAAAGTTCTAAACATGTCAGACATAGATACCACTCAGCTGACCACAAAGTTGTCCGGCTGACCGATTTGTGTTATCAACTGAGCAAAATAACCACTGCTTAGCTTCTCTTCTATCATCATGGCAATTTTTATTTGACGAAATCAATCTTAACCTTATAACTCAGTAGTATATCAAAATATGGAATCTAAAGTAAGAGTAAACTGAGCCATTCGCATGGACGATGGGTTTAAATATGTAAGTATGTATCCCTGTTGTTTGTTGACTATATTCTGAATTACTGTTAGCTAGGCTGATTCGGCTGTGTCGATAGCCATACATGTACACTCTCTGTTACAAAACTAATACCGTCATAATTGAATACTAGCGGATAAATTCCAAAAGAACTTTAAAATGTTAATTGGTAGCAAAGTTACGTACCGACAAATGATCCAGATTTACACTTACTTTCCATGTAACTGGCACCGGACTCATTTGCTAGCATTCATTCCCTGAAAGCAATTGTATATTTGTTTACTAGGTCCTTGAAAGGTGGACGATTATTGCGATAGCGCGGTCAACTTTTAATCTCGGCGTTTTACTTGCCCTCTACCGAGACAAATTTAAAACAAAAAAGAAAACGTTTGGTTATCCTTTACTTTATCTGGGATGTTAAGGAGTCGAACAAGAAGGCTCAGAACTCCTGAACCTGTTTCCCAGTGCAAGCACAATAAAAATAATTCAGTTTATATATCTATTTAGTTTCAAAATATTTCTGTGTATTTTTCAGTTGCCCAACAATATAGGCCTTATAGCTACTAATATAACGTCGAATTGTAAGCGAGACGCAATTTGCACTGATGTAATAAAATATGAGTTACAGAACGGTATGGATATTACAAACGCACATTGGCGAAACACTGTAACCATTCAGTAAAAGGGAGGAAGTTGGTAATTTGATATAAATGAACGGCTAAATGAACGGCAGGCAGTCAGGGTCAAGGCACTAAAAATGACCGGTAGTCCAATATTCAGGAAGTCGTAGGACCTTTTTTATGCTTTCTGTTAATTCTTGATTGAGAAGTGCTAAGCACAGGCAACCCAAACTCACGTATCGAGCGGTCGGTAAGTGTTGCGTAAATCCTGTGATCATGTTCTTTCCTTCCTTTGACCACAAAAATCGCCTAAAGCACCACAACAAGACACAAAACAAGCAAAGGGACACGGAAAATGGCAAAAGTAAGTTTATTTGAATAGTTAAGATGAAATACAGCAAAATCGACCCCGTGATAACAATTCCCATACTCAATGGTCAACCAGTAGTCGTACGCAACACTTTCCGACCCCTCCGGCGATACGTGCGTTTGGGCTGCCCTTGTGCTTACTGATTCATGAAGAGCTCTGTCGATCACACGACCAACGTTTGGTTTACCGGGGTGGTGGGGGAGGGGGAGGGGGGGGGTTCAATAGAGTGATTTTGTTTTTAATCGTAACTTGTTCAACAAAGGGGCTTTTTCATTTATTATGTGCCAGGTAACTGCGGTTGGCAGGGTTAGACCGGGTTAGTGGGCATTTGTAAAATTTCAGCCCGGTTGCTGGGATGAAATTGTCTACGTGATAGCATGATACGGCTGCTAAAAGGAAAACCGCCGTTGTATCCACAGAACTGACACAACTTGTCATCAGCAAACTCAAGAATTTTAAAGCTCCGCAATGATCTCTCTCACTTCATATCTCGTCTTCAGAATAATTTTGCAATTTTAGTATTTGCTTGGCCTCGTTTCCTCTACGGCTGGCACTGATATTAGCAGTTATTTTACAATTTGTAGACAGAGGAATTTGTTTAAAATTTAGCGGAAGGGAAGAATATTTTTCTTTCTTTCCTTTAATTTAATTTTGAGAAGGTGTAAGAAACGGACAAATTACCTTTGACCTAGATATCTTTAAAATACCATTACCCATCCCCCCGTTCCTCGTTTTAGCAACATCCGTTCTGCCACAGATATATTTTATCGTCTTACTTATAAAAGGACATAGCGATGAAGTTTGTTGGCATTTACTGTTTATTTATTTCATTTTTTTATTTCTATGCCGTTGATACAGTATAGCTGTTCTGTATCAGGATTTAATTAAATTGGATTGTCATTTCGTTTGTGTCGCGGAATTTTCACACCTCCGCGCTTCGCTAGTATCGATCACTTAGGACTGTATCTTTCTAATTTCAAAATGATTTATTTTTGCGTATCTTTTTAATACATTCTTGATACAGACAACCTTAAACGATCTTAACAGAACAAAAACTATAGAGAACTAACTTATTTCGTAACCTACTTGGACCTAAATTGTCCCATCGCCAGAAATAGCGGAGATGTTCACCGCGCGTGCGCGAGTTTCAGTGGCAATATGGCCGCCAAACACTAGAAGGCTTTGTATGGCAGAAATAAAACAAAATCAAATTGGCTGGCTTTTAGCTTACCTGGAATATTTGCCGCATTCCGGGTAAATTTATGAACATCTTTTCAAGTGTTTTTGTAAGCTTGATTTTCCCCACAATTGTTACTGGCCCTGCTTTTCAACAAAACATATTTCCGAAGCTTCGCTCATACAATGCTCTCTATTTTAGAAGCCATTAATGCCGATTTTCACTCAAAACGGGATTTCGAGGCACCATAGTTCGTAAAGTGATGGGGGTAGTCAACTTGCCGCAATCGTCTGAGAAGAAGCACCGACTGAACTGACGATCATCGCATTCTCACTTTCTACGATGGTTCCTTCGCCCTGCTTTTTGCTTTCAAAAATCGTTCAGAGCTGTAAAAATCCTTTCCACCAACAGTCCACGCTAAAGTCTCGAAGTTCGCTGTTTTCGAACTGCGATATTTGGGCACAGAATGCTCCAAATTTTGCTGCAAATCCCTCATTCAAAAGCTAAAGTCATGTTGTTTTCAACTGCGAGCGAATTATTTCGGTCAGTGGTTTCTATATGGGCCTGAATACGCTTTATTTAACACAACCATTTTTGTCGCACCGAAGCCGCACCAAACGAATTTGAGCCCGTAGGGTGGAACAGCGGTGTATACCAATGAAGCGACATCGCAGTGTAAGACGCACGAAAATTCGCTGCTCCAATGTCCCTGATTTCTGGCGATGTTACATTAGAGTATTTCTCCAGCAATCACATGTACAGTAAAATTACAAGACTACAGTGTTGTAACAGACATAAATTTGGTAGTAATTATACAACTACACGTTTCTTTTCCGTATGTAGCTTAGTAAATACATGCAGTCTTATGCAGTACCGACCCCTCGTTTACAATTGTGAAATCTTGTCATGAAGTCTATTCATGTTGCGTTACAAGTCTAACAGAATATCAAATTTAATCCTAATTAATTTTTAATCATGCAGAAATTATTAAGGGGGTGAACCTTAACTACAGTTTTAGAGTCGTTGCTAGGGACATTATTTCATGGTTAGCATTTCTCACGTGTCATAAACTGCTAATATGGTGGGACTCCACAGCGGTCAAACGTCCGAGGCGTTTTTCGTTTTATTTAGTAGGATTTTTTTTAATATTAAATGGAAATATGGGCAAGAATGTATACCAAAAAACAAACACTCATTGCACAGCCAACTTTGCATCAAGGGAAATGAACTTACGCCTACGCTAAAAGTCAACCAGTAGAAAAATTATACAGCTGAATACAGCCTATCCTTCCTATCATTTCCCGCTCACTTCTTTGTTTCTTTTTTCAACAGGTTAATCAAACGACACTCCTGTAAAAACTCAGTCTCAATTCAACAAACGCTGGCGACCTTCTGTACATGTTCTGCTGACGCTTCCGTAATCGTAACTGGAAACCAAGAAATGTTTCGTTTCAACCTTGACTTAAAGGTAGACTATACGTCTAGATCCGTAGAAATGTCGTAGAAACAATTTTTTTAGAAATAACTGTAGTAGTTTATTTTAACGCACACATCCAGACAGTGCTAAAGCTTAGTCTACTTTAAATGCAAACTTAGCATACATAACATTTTAAAATCCTGCTTTCATTGCTTCGAAAACCTAAATCTGTTCGCTGGCAATGTTTACTTAAACAGTAAAATATGCTTACCAAAGCATCTTACGCGGACACTCCAAATCGATCACATATTGAGGTTATCGCATCGGAACATGTATATAAATATGAAGTATATCACGATCAATCGCTGGCGTGAGTTATTTATTTTTTATTTCAATATATTTTTTTATATAAGGTATAAACTATTCATCACATGGTTACTTTTTTGTCAGTGTTGTATTTCTCCTTAGTTATGCACTTCAGAGGGCATTTTAGCTAGAAGCTATTTCATTTGAATGAAATGATTAATCAGTCTTATTTGCCTAAATTTGCATAGAAAATGTCACTTGTATTTAATATTTTGGATTCAGATTCATGAAGTTCGTGAGGTTATTTAGACCGGAAGTTTGTAGGGGATGATTGGCTTGTGGTTGACTGTTTTGTCTACAAGCACTAAAAAATAACTATGTTACAAATCACAAAGGCCATCAATTCAAGACTTCAGAGGTAGTTCATCGTTTTATTACTACAGCAACTAAAACGATGAACTACCTCTGAAGTCTTGAACCAGTTTATTATAATTGTCAAATAAATGCTCCTCTAAGAGTTGAGCGCTCTCTGAAATACATTCAAATCAAGTTCAAGAAGCGATGGTAAAGAATATTCTTATTGAATCCCCTGATGAGTGGGCAACCACGAAACAGGCTTGTCGGGATGAAAGCGTAGTTTATTTGTTTCTTTCCTCCGTAAACATATACTTCGCTCTACATTAATGTATTGAGCACTGTTTTACGAATATCCAGTTCTACACTTTATATATATATATATATATATATATATATATATATATATATATATATAGCTCTTTGGCATACAAAGCTTTGCTTTCATGTCCAAATTGAGCACTGTAATAGGATGAGTCATTGCTGTAGCATTGCGCACAGCTCACTAGTTTTCTAGTTTGAGCACTCTGGAATGGCGTAGATGTTACCACATGTGTGGGACATTTGGGGTGGCTTTTAAAGCTATACCTCCATCCCAGCATCAGCATTGCACTGATGAGGCCCAGAAGGCCGAAACAGTACTGTCTGCAGTTATATATATATATATATATATATATATATATATATATATATATATATATATATATATATATATATATATATATATATATATATACTAGTAGGTGAACTACTCAGATCTTGAGTGGATGGACGTTTAATACAGAACTGTTTCGTAGGCCACCGATAGAGGTGACCCACTCCTCAGTTAAACTCCATTTTTTTGTGTAAAATGGAGTTTAACTGAGGAGTGGGTCACCTCTATCGGTGGCCTACGAAACAGTTCTGTATTAAACGTCCATCCACTCAAGATCTGAGTAGTTCACCTACTAGTATAACCCGCTCCTTCACCACAAGTAGAGCACTATCTTGGCTTCGCCGGTGAACATTTAACTGCAACTTATATATATAATATATATATATATATATATATATATATATATATATATATATATATATATTATATAATCAGGGAAAGCGGTGACGTCTTCATCGGCTATTGAGAGTGCTCAACTGGATAAACCGGAGCAATATAAAAGTATACGAAGAAGTTAAGATTGTAAAAACATTTTATCTGCTACTCGGAGTTTCACGTGTTGCAAGCAACACGATCATCAGGCAACTTGCAACACTTGAAACTTGAAAAACTTGAAACTTGCAAAACTTGTTCACTTGCAACACGTGAATCTCCGAGTAGCAGATAAAATGTTTTTACAATCTTAACTTCTTCGTATACTTTTATATATATATATATATATGTTTATGGAGGAAAGAAACAAATAAACTACGCTTTCATCCCGACAAGCCTGTTTCGTGGTTGCCCACTCATCAGGGGATTCAATGAGAATATTCTTTACCATCGCTTCTTATATACAAAATAATTTACATAATAACAATAACAAATCTATGCGGCGCGAAGTTTAACAGTTCAGCTGTTGCGTAGAAGGGCTTTGTTTCTATGGCGGCAAGAAGACACGAGTTCATTACGTTTGTTAAGTGTAGAAAGTTTCGGTCGGCAAATGATTAGAAATTTTTCCTTTAGGCAGAGGTTGCATCTTTTGCTTGAGCTGTTGTACGGTGAATGCGAAGACAGGATGCGCCATGAAATATAGTGTTCGATGTTGTTGTCTTTGTGAGTCCAGATGTACTTGCTTAGTTCAGTTGAGTTTCTGTGTTTAGAGTGGCGGAATGATGCGATGTGGTTTCGGTATCTTGTTTTGAAGTCGTTTTCCGTGAGTCCGATGTATTTATGTTGTGTTGTTGTCGTTGCGCGTGACTGTAGCTTGGTAGATGACTGATGATTGTAGGCAGTTTCCGTCGAGTGGGCATGTGTTCTTTTGTCGGCAGTTGCATGTCTTCTTGTCTTGAGTGGTATTAGAGTTAGCTGTGGCGGCGTCGTTGGCTTGCGTGGATGACTTTAGAATCTGCTTATTATGGTTATCAATTATCTGTTTGGCGTTATCCATGCAGCTGTAACTTATTTTTATGGTGTTGCGGTTGAAGATTTTTCGGAGCTTGTGATCTTTAGGGAAGTGCTTGTCTATTAGGGCGAGGAACTTGTATCCGATGTTGGTGCTGGTGTTTTTGCTAAATGGAAGGTTATACCAGATGATGTTGTTGCGTTGTCTGTTTTTCCGTCTGTTTGTTGTTGGAGGTTCATACTGTAGCGTGTATTGGTAGCCGCTTTCGTCGAGTGCTTTGTGGTATGGAGGGACGGCTTGGTCAAAGGATGCTTTGTCGGAAGATAGGGATGAAAGGCGTTTGTTGATGCCGGCGGGAATGTTTTTAGCAGTGATGGGCGGGTGATTGCTCTCGCGGTGGACGTGTTGAAGTTTAGTGTTCGGTTTAGTGAAGGGCTGATAGGTGCTTTGGTTGAGATTAAATGTGACGTCTAGGAAGTTAATGATTTGTTTGTTAGCTTCTATGGTGATGCGTAGTCCGTTATTATTAAAGATGCGGCATATTTCTTTCTTGGTGTTCTCTGTGTCTCTGGGTGAAGCGTTAGTAATGGCTAGTCCGTCGTCTCGGTAAAGTCCTACGTTAATATTCAGGTGCTGGAGTTGAGATAGGAGGAAGCATCCCACGAGTTCGCATGTTTCGGCGCCGTCGAAGCTTCCCATGGTGACGTCGAATGTCGTGTTGCCTTTCTTTTGCCAGGGTTGGTTCTTGTGGATTAGGATGGAGCTGTTAGCGTGGATTATGATGTTTCTTTCGTCGGCGGTGATGTTATCGTAGTTAGAGGCGAAGTCGAGTGCTTTGTTAAGGAGGTCTTGGCTGATGGAGGGGTAGAACTCTTCAATGTCGAAGCAGATGAAGCTGGAGCGTTGTTGGTTTTGAACAGATTTGAACCAGTTAATTACGGATGCGGTGTTTTTCCATTGGTTGAAGTTGCATGTTTTTGTGATGTTGCTGTTAATACGGTCGAGGATGTCTTTGCTGACTTTGCCTATCTCGGATTTCGTGGGGTTGATTAGTCTGTAGGTCGGTTTGTTTGCGAAGTTTGGCTTGTGGTCTTTAAGTGTTATGAATGCGTCTTTGTTAGCTGTAGCGTCCACTCTGTCGTCGATTCCTAGTTTTGTCGCGATGTCTTTGTTTTGTTTATGGATGGCTTGTGTGGTCTCAGGTTGCGCTTTCTTGTAAGACTTCGTAATGTTCTTTTCTAGTAGGTCGTTGTACTTGGAGGGCTCTAGTTTGTAAAAGTTCGTAGTTTTGTCGGCGGCGATTAGTAGCTTGGGCTCAGTTTTGATGGAGTCGGTGTCTTCTTTTAGCTTGTTAAGGAAGGGGTTGTTAACTTGCTTAAATTTTACGGACTGGAGAATATCCAGTTCTACACTTTATATATATATATATATATATATATATATATATATATATATATATATATATATATAATCAGGGAAAACGGTGACGTCTTCATCGGCTATTGAGAGTGCTCAACTGGATAAACCGGAGCAATATAAAAATCTTAACTTCTTCGTATAGTGCGAACGTTGCTACACTTTGCTGTTGGAACTTGTCATCAAGATCAGTACTGTTACTTTTAATTGTCTAGGAATTCACTAAGTACGTTTTTCTTTAACGTTTTCTTTGAATTCATTTACTGTCTTTCATAACTTTAGTGAGGGGTTCAGAAAGTTCCAGGTTCTCTGTCCTGTTGCTGTTTTGAGGAAAGGGATCTGAAATGTCTGAGAATTCCTGGTTGTGCGCGTCGAGACGTCAGATCGTTTTACGAATTGTTCTGTGAAACTCAGTCTCTGGTGCACATCCGGTCATGCATTTGAAAGCCATGATGGTGTTTCAAGAGTGTAGTTGTTGCCGGATAGGGAGCCATCGCATTTCTTTCAGAACTGGAGTAACGTGGTCGTATTTCTTTGCTCCGCTGATTATGCGGCAGGCAAAGTTCTGTACTCTTTGGACTTTGTTTAAATTTGTTTCGGATGTGTTACTCCAAACGTTGGAACAGTAAAAAACTCCAAACGTTGGAACAGTAAAAAACTTTACAAGCGTTGATGACTTAGATCAGGTGTCTTTGTCCAACGCGTGCTTCACCCGGTTTATCTGGCCTAGACGTGACATACATTAGATACAGAGAATGTTATATGGTCGTTGTATGAGGGTGTGAATGGGGTTAACCGACTAGCGACAAAGGGCGAAAAACATTACTGACTACCGACAAAACGAGGAAAAAATTACCGACTAGCGACAAATAAATTCTAACCGACAACCGACATGGTCCGGCGTTATAGGGATGTTTGTATTCAGAAAGAAGAGCATTTTGAATTTATTTTTAGCGCAGGAAATGTCCAGATCCTTTGGTGGGCTCTATTTCACCAGACGTAACCACATTAATTCCAAATTTCGTCAGTTATAGAATTTCCTGTCTTCAAATTACTTTAAAGCCCCGGGATCCTCCTTTTCGGAGAGCAGCGGCGGGCTCATTTCTAGAACAGCGGCTTGTAAAGAAAAGATAAAGACCAATCTAATCACCAGCGCAGACGTAACAATTGCGACCTCCCTTGATAACGGTGCTGCAATGCCCGTGGCGCTTCATTTCCGACCCAAATCTGTGACTGGAGAAGAAACATTTTCTTGCATGAAAGATAGTATTAGAACCGTGCAAACCTGTGAAAATTGCTTGAAAGACCTTGAAAGGTCAGCGAAGGGTTAAACATATTGTGATGAGTGAGGCCTCAAAATGTGTACCCTGGGTGCCAGAGGTTTTTCTTTTTTAGTGAAAACGGCGAGTTTGAGCGGCGAAGCCGCGACAACGAGGCGCAACGCGCCGAGAAAAAATAAAAACCTCTGGGCACTCGAGTACACAACCTCATTTCCATGCGATTTGTGGATCGGATATCTCACCAAACCGGTTTTAAACCTTGGGAACCAACGCGTGTCTGTTTGTTTACATTAAATCTGACAGCTGACATGTTTAAAACGCGGTCGAGACAGAAATATTAAATCAAATCCACTCCAGTGGAAAAGATACAGACATTTTTTCACTGTAGAGTGTCGAGAAAAGGAGATAGAAGATTTTATTGTCCTTGCAAACAAACATTAATCTCAGACAAAGAAGTAAACTTTCTGGATACAACCGTTTTCAAAGGCGAGAGATTTAACAAACAAAGAATCCTTGATATCCGCACGCAATTAATCCAGTACACCTATTTCTCTTCCTGTCACCTACCAGTGGTCAGCGAAATCGTTTAGCGAGAATACCTGCAACTCCAAAGCACGCCTCCGTGCTAGAGATAAAAATTAAATAGAGATAAAAATTTTCCTCGTTCAAACAAAACTCTAAAGGTCACACTCCACGATAACACGAATTAATAAGTCGTGTCTGGCCTGTCAACACCTCTTTTCAAGACATCCTTGCGCTGAATAAATTTCAACAGCGCTTCTTTCTGAACTGGCTTTAGTTCTGTGATATTTTGAAAATTTGGATACTAAAGAGTAATCCACAGCGTTTCTTAAAGATCGCAAAAAGCCGCAATCTCTATCTACGTCCGCCATTGTTGTTTGTGTGGCTTCACTTTGGGAAACCGGTTTTTTACGCGCCCGTTGCGAATTGTTTTGGTCCAGCCAATCGAAGTTGCTGTTGCATCATTAACTCCCGGTAGAGTCTGGAAACAAGTAGGAGTAACCAATCAGCGACCAAGTTCAGATTCTGAACTAGATCCTATCATGGAAATGAGATTGTATATTCGAGTGACCAGAGGTCCGTCTCGCTTGCTTCTTTTAACCGTTTATGCGGTTAATTTCACTCATGATATTCAGAGAACGGACCTCTGGATCCAGGGTGCAAAATGTGTAGCAATGAGCAAATGCGAAGAGTGCCTAAAAGCAAAAGCTGCAAGAACATGGGACAAGTTTGTTATTACCCATCTTTAAGGGCATGTGATTCCTGCTTAGATAGAAACGTGACGTGCCAAAAGTTAGTTGCATGTCATGGCAGTAGCAACCGACTGCGAGGAGTGCAACAAAAAGGCTCTTGTTCGCTTAAGTGACATGGCAGATAACAAGGAACTGCCACTGAATTAGAATTGGTAGTTCCATTGCCAGATGTCGTTCACGTTGGAAAAAGCTGTAAAGGCAGCTGGTCGAACTGGTTTATCAACGTAGACGGTGAATTTAGCAATCTCGTGTTGATTCGAAGCTTACGTGACAATGCGGAGGCGTTTATCAAAAAGAAGCTCCGAAAGCTGCTTTTACTTGAATGTGTTAGGAATAAAGACAGAATGGCTGTCGAACCCATTATTCGTTTAACATGGCCAGAAGTTCTCAACGTGCTGGAGGACGTTAAGTTCGTTGTGCATACCATCGTACCAGAACAATACAGATTTTGGACAAGTAACCAACGCGGTGTATGCCCTCATCCGATCGCAGTTTCTGCCCAACAGGCTCGATCCTTGCGCTTGATTACAACTTTGAGACAGGTTTATCAAGACTCCTAACAATAAGATTGCACCAGCCAGCAGATGTCTCTGTTGTGTGAGATGGACTGAGGGATGCTAGGAGCTTGTGCTTCATCGATGAGATTGCATTCTTGTGCGAAAGTCTTAGTAAGCCTTCTGCAATCTGTGCTGCAAGCAATGATTTGTTATTTTGTAGTGATGACGAGATTCAATATGTCTATCAGATAGCATTGACATTTGATGGAGTGACCATTCACGGCAATGCTACGAAATTCACTGCCTATCCATCCAGCATCGTAAACCTTTTGTCTATTACTCTACTTGACCAATGCACATTCTTCTCAGGAGCCTCGAGCCAAGGTGGGCTGTACAAATGTGAACTTGGCACAAAGACGGTGACACAAGCTGTATGTGCCTTGAACAGGAAGTGTACACGGATAGAAAGGCGGGAAAGGTCATGCAGTACAACCCTGATGATAACTCGATTAGAGCTTTGGTAGGAAGTGGCCACAACACTAGTTCTTCCGATGGGACACAATATTCATGCTCATTCAAATAAATCGAGGGGATATGCTCCGTAGGCAAGACTTTGTTTGTTACAGATGTTGCCGCTGGAAAGGTGAAGATAGTGACAAGCCTCTCAGAAACGATATCGTTTCTGGGGATTCTTGGTTCCCTTTACGATACCTTTGGAATTCATTCTAAGGGTATGAAACCTGAAGGAGTGTCCTTGAAACAAGCAAAAGAGAACGTGACAAAGATTGACAACTATGTAAAAGATACTGTGAGTAAGGTGAAGGAACGCTACCAGTTGAGCGAGACTTCTGCAACCAATGGTTCACAGGGAACTGTATCACAGAAGACGCAAGTATCTGTGTCTTTGCTTAAAAAGGGGATGGACAGGCTATACACGGACGTGATGCACGTTAACCCCCAATTTCTAGATGATCTGCTCTCGAAACGTTGCTCGCAACAGAAGTGGAAAATTTGCACGCTGTCTCGCACTTTAAACATGAGACATTTATGGTACTTACATATGCGCAGGATTTTGGAACAATTTGTAAGAAATCTCTGAAGCGCACACGATCTAGATGGGCAGCAAAGTACTACACGCATGACAAATCATACTGTCCGGTCCCTCAATCTGCCATACCCCTTTCTGCTATAGCTACGATGACACCTTTGCCAAGTGAGGACATAACACCAGCTATGGAAGGACAGATCAAAGAGTGGCTAGAGAGCTATAGACCAGTACGCCAACGGACGGTTAGGAGCGAGACCATAAAAGATAAGGCTGGGACCTTGCCGCCAGCTGTCTACGCTGTTCATCGCACCGACGAGTCTGAAGAGAGACTTCGATTCCCTGAAGAAAACAATGTATCATCAGCGAATGCAGTACCACAACGCGTTGTTAGCATACAATTTGTGGACGAAGGGGATGTTACTGAGGTGTTTGAGGATAACAAATTCATGAGTATGAGACGGATTCGCGAGATGACGAGGAATCAGATTTTGAGAACATTCAGAGCTTGTCAACAGAGCGTGTGTTACACGATCTGTCAGGGCTGTTCGTGCATTTATGCGTCTCGACATGTGACGGTAAGAGGTAATAATAGTTGTAAAATCATTAAAGATTCACCATTAAACGATGAAGATTGATACGCATGGCAGAGAAATTTTTGTCAAAAAACCCAAAGAAACCCCACAGTAAAGCCACGAGATCCGTTGAATAATAAGTGTAATAAGTGTTTGTGGACGTCTTGGGAATAAAAAGACTTCCGTAGTTAACAAAATTACGTATCCCAAAGGCTAAAGTTGGCATTTCGCTCTTGTCAAATTTACCTCTCTTGATTTACTTCGATGCCTTGTAATCGACAGGAAAACAAATTCAAATCTAGAATAAAACCTTTGGTGATTTTATTGGTATACTAGATTTGCAAATAAAAGTGGGGTAGACGATCACGTTGCTAAAAACAGAGTTAACTAGGTTTAAGTGCAATCAAATAATGAATTATTACAAGTTTTACACTTCGTCTAGAGTTTAAAGTCTTAAAACTGCGCAAATTACACCCAAATTACATAACAAATGTGAATAATTAACTTGCATGATCTTGCATTTTTAATTATTAACTGAGATTTACCGACAACCGACAAAGGTCGAAAATTTTAACCGACAACCGACAAAGTAATGAAATTTTAACCGACAACCGACATGTGGACCCCCCCATTCAGACCCTCTTGTATGTTAAGCTAGAGTCCAGTGTTAATCCTAGATCTTTCGCTGATTTAATTAGTGACAGTTCTTTACCCAGTAAGGACAGATGGAAGTCGTCAACCTTACTGACCATCGGTCTACTATCGAAGATAATTAGTTTGGTTTTATCAGGATTGAGTAAAAGTTTATTATTGAAAGTCCAATAGCTTATTTTTTGAAGGTCCTCGTTCATTTTGCTTATTGATTGGCTTATCGATTGGCCAATATCAATCGATATCAATTAATTTATGCTATCGGTTGGATTTCCGATGATCGATTTCATCAATTTAACACGCCGGGCTGAAAGCAGAACTAGAGTTTATTTAAATAGGCTGGAAGTTTGTAGGGGATGATTGCATGCACTTTGTCGAATTTGATGTGCGATTCATTGTATATCATAAAGGCCATCAGTTTATACTTGAAAAAACAAGAAATTCGATGAAACATATATTTTTCAGAAGTGAGCTAATTGTACATCAAAACAGTACGCGTTAATTTTTAAAACAAACCAGGTACTGTGCGAACTTTGCTTATTCAGTGTACATCAAAACAGTCAGTTTTTAAAAGAAACCATGTATTGTGCGAATGCCAGCTCTCTCCACGCGCTTCCCGCACGCCCAAAATCCTCCCTTCCCATTCTAGCGCCTGCCATGCAGGCTAAAACAAGAAAGAATGCTTGCCAGTATGGCGTCCAGATACCACGCAGCTCTCAACAACCTCTAATTTTATTGGGCCCCTTTATCACGCAGCTCTATTGTTTTCAGGGCTAGGGTCCATTGTTGTGTTGTTTGTTCTGTTGTTTTCTCAGCAAATCAGAGAAGACCTTGTAAGAGCTGCGTACTGCCCCATAGCGTCAGGTTAGAATAGCCTAAAACAAGAAAGAATGCTTGCCATTATAGCGTCAAGTTAGAATAGCCTGAAACAAGAGCCACTAATCTCTGATTGCAGTGCATTCCCGTGCAGATCGAGTGATTCCTGACTTTCTTCTCAGTAATTCCACCACCAGTTATTTTAAATTGAAATAACAAAAATGAACCTCATCATCAGGTTTAATAAACTTGAGGTTACTATTTCGCGAGTTGCCAATTTAGAGCAACCGGATTTCCTCGCGAACAAGTACAGGCAATCGTGAGGAATTTAAAACGTATTAAAGAGTGAAAAAAAGCGGACGGGTATTGACCAAATTGTGCATGACTATTAGAGTACCGTTACTCATTTAACTTATTTTTCTTAGTTTCTTCTTGGGTATAAATTAACTCGGACGTATTGGAAGTTTGGCGACAGCCGGTTTCTATGGTAACGAGCTATGACGTCATAAGGAACATGAGGTCAAGCCATTTTTGAATAAAAATGCGTTTTTCACCTTTTTCAGTGAAAAAAATATCATAAAATGCTATCAAAAGCAACAAAATGTTTCATTGTAAGTTATTTTGCAACACTAGCAAACAATATTTGCAATTTTCTCATTTTCCCGATAAATTTGAATTTTTAGTAAAATCCAAGTTGTCGGCCAACTTAGCGGCCATTTTGGATAACGTCATGGACCCCCAGCAGCGCCACAACCCATAATATTTACCTTATCTTGTAGAGCAAATCGCAGGCTATCTATTAGATGTAAAATATTTCCGAAATTTTGCAACATCGCAAAAACCCAAAGGGAGGGGGGGGGGGACCCGGGGGGTCCCCCGCCTTGTACCACGGTGGGGGTATAAGTTTGCGTGTACGTCCGAGGGTTAAGACTCGCCGACGGAAAGATCGCCAAGATCATACCCACTAGCTTTCATTATACCAGCCATTCCTCTTTCACAACTTTACTGTACTGATGGCCAACCCACAACTCTGTGGTGTCAAAACGTTGTAAAGTTTTTAAAACATCCTGGTCTGTAAATGCTAGCCCGTGTTAACCACTAAAAACAGATTCGAGCTGTGGTCACGTGGAATAGTAATTAAACTGACCAATTCGTGAATCTTAAATACAATCTTATGTTGATCACGTGACCCTGGAACCATGGAAACAAATAAAACCATGGAACCATCTTTCGCGCAGCTGCGGTTTCGCGCGTGCGCTCAGCTATCAGGATTAAGAGATAAAGCGGGATACTACGAGTTATCATTTGAGTGTCTTACATTGTATTAATATATGTAAATATGTATTCCATTTTTTGTTCTTTTTGTGGCTTCAATGCGGTCCATCAAATAAACCTTTTCCGGGGGACTATAAGCACCGTCTCTTTTTTTCTTTCTTTCTTTTCATCTACATGTACATTTAATAAGTTGGTAAAATCCGAAGACATCACACCAACTATAAAACAAACATTTAAATAAGATAAAATAAGCAAATTTCCGAAAGAAGAACGATGAGCAAGGCATTATAGCTACAAAAGATTGTTTAGTCTTGTCGTAAAGAGGTTTTTAAGCCATTTTGAGCAGAGCAGGAAATAAGCTTAGCTATAGTGCGCTACCAGAACTACGGTCACACGGTCACACACAAGTGATAAACTTGAAAAAAGATGCAATCCAGTCTGCAGTCCAAGATACCTATTTTACTCTTAGAACACTAGTAGAATAATTTTAAACAAAACTGGATCATTATTTTCGGGTTTCTACTGATATAAACATTTAGCGTTTTTAAAACAATACTAGAAATGGTGACATAGCGCCTTTAATGATGTAGTTGTAATTTACCTAACACCAATCTGTACCCGTCGAGCTTCCTGCGCCCGGTTGTTCGAAAACCGATTAACGCTAATCCTGGATTAGAAGTTAAGTGGGGATTTCATTTCTCTGTTTAAAAGTGTTTTCAAAAGGTCATTTATAGCTAGTAGTGAAAACAAGTTAAAGTCGAAACTGAATGGCAGAGCTTTGGAAAATTTGCTAATCCTGGGTTAGCGTAATCGTGCTTTGAGCAAGCCCGGCCCTGGCGATTGAGCAAAAATGCATGCATGCATAGTCGCCTTCAGACTTAATTAAAATTCCGTTGTGTTTTGCTAGTTACCTTAATCAAGAGTGATTGCAGACGGCTTACAAAGTCAGAGGAGCAGACTAGTGCAGTTGGAGACTCCATCGGACAAAGTTTTATGACCTTTTGACTGTGTTGACCATTTCACGCGTCAGAATGCCCGGTTATCGTTTAGCAAATTCTAACAAAGCCAAGATTGATATTAAGTACTTCTGTTCTTACTGTCAACTGTTGTTGAGAGAAGCAATGCAAACAGGCTGTGGACACTTCTATTGTCAGTCTTGTCTGGGAAATCTCATACAGTAAGTCTAAAAATGCAATAAGGTAAATGTTCTTTTGTTATAAAGATTGTTTTAATTTCCAGGTTTCTGTTGGGGTCCTAGACAGTACAATTTCTCGCAGTTCAGTTGCGTCTGGAAATCCTCATCCAAGCGGTCAAACACATAAAAACGGACGCCGCATGGTAGCCTTCCCAGCAGACTTTCGTTGAATGTTTATCGCTTTCAAGGGGCCACGAGATAACAAAAACTCCTACGAACAAGAAGCAAAAGATTAAAACATATATGCATTTATGCTAAATTTTCAGGGGAAGCCTCTCTTCGGACCCACTTATTGGTTTAGCCAAGTTTTTTCCTCTTCACAATTTTCTCACAAACTAATGCAAAAGAATAGTTTCGAAAGTCACGTTAAATGTTAGTTCTTGTTGTGAAGTTTCACTAACAAAAGTAGCGCGTAGATAGTTAGATCCACATTTTTTCTTGGTACAAACCCATTTTCGTTAAATTACGAAGGTATTTCGTTCGGATTCTGTCATTTTAAGATTTCCCAACGGTTACCGAAGGTTTCTTGGTTCCAGAGTTCGCAATAGTTGACCGCGTCTAACTAATTCAAAACGGACTGCCATTTCGTCTAAAAGACCATACCAATTTACTCTAACAAAGCTTAATCACTTATTCCTTTATGTTTTATTTCGTTAGATATAAGGGCTCCCTGTAACCCTCCATATTAATTCGCCTCAGAAGGAGAAAGCCTTATAAAAATTGTCAATGAATTCTTCATACTCTTATCTGACAAGTGTACATTGTTATCCTCACAAGTGGATATGTTGCAGTTAAAGTGCACCTAACCCCCAATTTGTTTTTCTTTTAATCAACTCAATGTACGTTTAAAAGTCGAATAGTGAAATATTTCTTGTTTTTAACGTCGCGTTAGTGAGTTATACAGATTTAAATTTACAAAATGCTAATTAGATGACGTCAAATCAAGACTTAACCATTATTTCTACTTCAATTTACAATACGCAGTTCACAGCTTAAGGATAATCAATTAAGAAATACTAAATAAAAACTGTTAATAGTCAATTGATTTGTAAAAAAAAATATTACTTGGAGGTGGAAACAAGTAGTTGTATAATAAACGATTCTTGATTTGACGTCATCTTATTAACATTTTGTAAATTCAATCCTCTATAATTCACTAACGCAACGTTAAAAACAAGAAATATTTATCTACTCAACTTTTCAACGTACATAGAGTTGATTAAGCGAAAAAAAAACAATTTTGGGTTAAGGAGCACTTAAATTTTTGTCTTCAGTTAATTTTAAATTTTAACTGTTTTATTTTTTAACTAGTTTATTTTATTTTAACCAGTTCATTTTGTTTTTGAATACTGTAGTTTATTTTTTAACTAGGTAATATGTTTCTGAGCTAGTAAAATTTTGTTACGACTTGTAAGTTTTTTAAACATTCTGGGTTAGTATTTTCAATTTAAATTATTTTTCATATGGATGCATTGTATGTTGGGCCTTTAGGGTTAGTGGTTGGGGTTAGTGTTAGGTTGGGGTTTTGGTGACTTACAATCACAACTGAAAAGAGATTTTAAAGTGGCCAGGGTTTGTGATCTAGACAAAGTGTTAGGGACCTTCAGTATCCATGACAACTACAACAAATAACTAAATAAATGTCTGCTCGGTCAATTATAATTTCACACTGCAAATATGTACAATTTGTATTAATCTACATGCTGTCAATCAATGCAAATTGACTCTTGTTACAATTTATTGTGTGCTGTTTTCCTTGAACGACTTGTCAAATTCATATTGATTGACATTACAACACTGAAATGCAAACTTTTCATTAAATGAAATTTATTGTTCATACCTCTACCAGTAAGAAAAAAAGAATGAATTTCCTTTTTTTTACAAAAGCTTCTAATTGGATGAAATTGAGTTTTCTCCACTCTATCAATTTGAATGCTCGCATAATCAACTCCATCAGTGTGCTTTTTGCATAATTAAATTTTGGCCGAGGAGAGTCTGGAACCAAAATAAGTAATAATACAAAGAAGCATAAGACAACTTGCAACCTTGTCCTGTGTGGTATAGTGGTGAAGACAGTGGACATCAGATCTGAAGGTTGTGAGTTCAAACTCCAGGTAGGTACTAAGATTTAATTTCTTTATTTCGTAATTACAATTTTGTACTGTGAAGGGGAGGATAGGGTGATAAGAGAACGGAGGTTGAATAAGGATTAGGGAGGGGGTGAGACAGGAAGAAAGAAAACTAAACAGAAGAGTAATATTCCCTTTTTTAATATATGTATATATATATATATATATATATATATATATATATATATATATATTAATATATATATATATATATTAATCCCCCTCCCCCCCCAAAAAAAAAGAACACGCCTCTATTTTTAACCACACCCCATAAAGAAAATCCCTTTTCAGACAGTTGATAGAAAAATAACCTAGTTAAAAAATAGCAAGTTTTAAAAAAATACCTGGTTAAATATAAAAATTAATTGAAAACAAATTTAAACTTCAACAGAGACCCTGTTCTAATGATAATGGTTTGCCTCGTGGACCAGAAGCAACTTCGTCCAAATGAGGTATGGTTTTTTGTTTGTTCCTAAACAAATGTACAGTTGCAAATTAATAGAAAATCTGTACTTGCTGTATCTTTGAACGGTATCAGTGTCAGGTCGAGAACAAAACTGACTGAAAAAGTCGTTAAATAATATATGTTACTTTCTGGAACTATTTATTGTGGAAATGTAATTTTAAGTATTTTTTTAAGTAAAACTTTTTATTACCAGTTTGGAACCAAGCTCTTCTTAAAAAAAGGCAATCATTTTCTTACTAGGTTTTTGCTGACAAATTTATGCGTCGTGAAGTATTTGCTCTCGTTGTTTTCTGCACATTCATGGATGACGGGTGCAAATGGAAAGGGGAAGTCAGGCACTTGGAGGTATGAAAGGCTACTTTATAATACACTGTCCATACATTTTCAATTTACTGTATAGTATATCAGTTCTATGTAACCTTCCATGCAAGAACGTATATGTTGTATGTGTATAAATATGGTAGTAATACTAAATTTTAGTTTACTCGATTCAATAGGGCCACACAAACAGCTGTGAGTTTCTTAAAATCCCCTGTGTACATCCTGAGTGTGGCATGTTGGTGAAAAAAGCTGATCTTCCTGAGCACCTGGAAAACGAATGCATGTATCGACTAGTGGAGTGCGGACTTTGTCATACTCAGATAGCCTTAATCAAGCTGACGGTACTGTATCATAAATCATATATCAGATTTCCTTTCCTGGTTTTATTTCTCGCCGAATTTTAGTATCATGCGCTTTACAAAGGCAAAACACATTTTTTTACCTACGGAAACCTAAAAGTAATGGCCACTGAAACTATGGCCAACTGTGTTTGGCAGCGGATGGTTCAGATGGAAATGAAAAAAATTAGCCATTCTTTTTTTCAAATTCTAAGACCGTTTCTTGCAATAATGAAAGTTACTTGGTCACATATTTCATACAAATTCTTCGTAACATCGTCACTTTAAGGCATAAGGGCCGTTTTGGGTACCTAGATACTTGCTTGAAACGCCTCCTCGTGAATCGCTGGACACAATGATGCCGCACTTAACGAAAACAAGCCAATCTCGAACGATGTTGGTGTGCAGGATGTTCATAAGAACGTCCTAGCTGCAGGAAGAAAAGTGTGTTTTCCCTTTATTGTTCCAAAGGGGGAGGAAAAGGTTCATTCTCATGTAGATGGATTTTTGTACTGATAGATTTGATACTGGATTTAGTATGCCTTGTTATTTAATTAATCATGTATATTGACAAGAAATTCTCAATATTATTTTATTGTAGTTGCATCAAGAGAATGAATGCCCAGCTTATCCAATTGTGTGTGACAAATGTAATAAAGAGGGCATTCCTCGGGGGAAGGTAAGATAATAGATTTTATCTTTCTAATAGAAAGTATTCATAAATATTCAGGCCTGAGTATTCCGCTTGAAATAAACGCTTTTTACCCGAAGAATTTATTATAATTACCAGGCATAGATTGGTAAATATAGACATATTTTACTGGACTACTCTGCAATATTTTGAATGCCCCAAGAATCAACGCAAACTAAAAAAAAACTAAGTATATATAAACACAAAAACTTTCATTATCTCGCCTTTGGAAAATAAAAGAGTGAGATGACTTCAGATTTTTTTGCATGAGTTAACTTCGCAGTCTCAAAACCATGGTTTGTTGTAAAGAGAACTTTAATGTAATTACCATTTTGCCCTGCATTTATAGTTGTCAAATCATCAAAACCCTGTTATGGGAGAATGCGAAGGAGTTCAGGGTCCATGTCCATTCTCCCAGATTGGCTGTTCCAAGAAAGAGGTAAGACTCTTGGAGAGTTAGATTTAATTGGCCTTTTCTGCAGTACAAGTGAACGAAACGTAGACAAAAAAATATTGAATTGCATGTCATGAAATATGGAACATTTCAAAAGGATTAAGTGACTTCAGAGAAGGGGTATTTTTCATATGTGTGTGTACCAATGACACCAAGATTTGTTCACCTGCCCAGGACAAGGTGATATGTGTTTCCTTGATATTCTGGACAGGAAAAGTGGGTATGAATGAACTCATTTAAAGAACAGTTATTCTAGAATTATATAGTTACCAGTGTAAATCCAGACCCCATCGTAAGGAGGTGGGGATACTGAACCCCGAACTGGTACCCCGAACCCTGCCCAAGATCCGACACTAGTTGCGATTGTCAGTGGCCCGCTTTGGACTGCCATCTGGAATATATATATATATATATATTAACACACTTCGTTGTTTTCTCCATTCAAATGGAATCCTAACGTACTTTGACAGGTCCTCAACCACAGAGAAAAGAAGGAACATCTAAAGAAAGAAAATGCCCATCACAGCATTCTTATTCTTCAGTTTGCTCTTCGTATTAATAATGAATTGGAAACCATCGTAAGACATGATCCCAGAGTCATGTCCAGAAGTCCTCAGATATTCACAAACTATGATAGTATCGTCCAAGACCTTCTCAACCAGATGCAAAATAGCTCGGAGACGATGAGGATTCTGCAAGAAAAATTACGAGAACACAGTGAGCGAATAACATATCTAGAGAGAAAGATGGCTTCAGTAAATGTATCGGGTGCAGCATCATCTGGTCAACGACTTCCCGATTCTGAAGGTAGCTTACCAAGTACCGACATTACCAGGAGACTGACCAACCTCGAGAACAAAACAGCTGACCACGAAGTGCTTTTGGTGGAAAACAATCGCACCGCATTGGAGTCCAGTCGAGAAGTGGGTAATGTTAAAAGACAGGCAGAGAGTATCCAGGAGACTGCAAGGAGGACAGAGAGACGGATGGAGTCCATTGAACACACGCTGGCTCTGCGAAATGTCACCCTGGCTGATTTAGAGGAGTACGTTAGGCAACAAGAGTTTTCAAGTTATGATGGTCAGTTGCTGTGGAAAATAACTGAATACGCACGGAAACGAAACGAAGCTATCAGCGGACAGCAAGTGTCTTTTTACAGTCCGTGCTTCTTCACCAGTCGTTATGGTTACAAGATGTGCGCGCGCATCTATTTAAACGGTGACGGCATGGGCCGCGGAACACACATCTCTGTATTTTTCGTTATCATGCGCGGCCAGTACGATGCGTTGCTCCGCTGGCCGTTCAGACAGAAGGTCACTTTTATGTTAATGGATCAAGACAACGTGGAACATGTGATCGACGCCTTCAGACCTGATCCAAGCAGCTCTTCTTTCCAGAGACCAAGGAGAGAAACAAACATTGCAAGTGGGTGCCCCATGTTTTGTTCCCTGACAGAATTAAATAATCACGCTTATGTGCGAGATGACACTATGTTTTTAAAAATAATAGTGGACACATCTGATTTGTAAACGTGTCAGTACAATGGACAAAACAATTGAGGATAATGTGTTAAATGATAATCACTTTTAAATGCTTTACATAAATACCATGAAGTCCAGAAAAATGGTGAGAAAACTGAACAAGTGCGACCGGATCGGTTTTCGCGCCCAAAATTAAAATACGCCATGTGGCAGCGAATATCAACAGTACGCTTGAATTTGCTTCGCTGCAGGCATCAATTAATTTCAGCATTGTCCATCCCCATACCCCCACCCCTAAGAATTAGTTAGGCATTTTCTGACGTTCTATTCCCAGCCAGGGATCAGGCATTAGCTTCCCTCCATGTACCCCAAGGCATTTGTGTCTCTCGTATGTTGCCGTTTTTAATGGGATTTAGGTAAAGCATTTAAAAGTTATTATCATTTAATCCATTCCTCAATTGTTTTCTCCAGTGTTTTCAGTCAATTTCAGCGGTGCCCACAACCACCTACCCCTACCCCACCCCTAAGAATTAGTTAGGCATAACCTCGTGTTCCAAGGGTTATATTTTATTGATAGGCACTGGTGATATGCACAGGCAAGTTTCAGGGAATAACCAGATAAGTTAACTCGTTCCAGTTGAAAAACCGCATTTTTGTGAAGTCACTAAAAAGCAACTTCACCGAAAAGTTTAAAATTGGCAAATAGAAATTTAGAAACAAACAAAATTCGAAATAGCAAGGAAATAGCAAGATTATTTCATTTGTTTATTGTTTATGGTCAGCGTCTTTTTATCGAAGACTCTATAAAGAGTGAAATTCAGCGTCATAGTGAAAAATCGCTTTATAATTTAAAACAGATTTCAATTGGTAAATTAAATTATGGTATTAAAAAGTAACAAACAATAAATTGGGGGGTTTTCAATAGACAATATTCGTATTCTCGGTTTAGAACTGGAACTAGCTTGCAATGGAGGCTCATGCGGGGGAATAGCATTGAAAATATTTGCATGTGAAAAGAATCCCCCGCATGAGCCTCGTCTGCAAGCTAGTTCCAGTTCAATACTGAGAATACGAATATCGTCTATTGAGTGTCGTGAAACCAAAACCACTCTACAACAACAACAACAACAACAATTTATTCAACAAGAAACAACAACAACAATGTATACTTAGTATAATAATGAAAGAGTTGACTGATTTTTTTGCCCTGCAAATAGCTGGAAAGCTAATCGGGGCGGGGCAAAACAAGTACATGAAAAATACAAATATCTACAAAATCAGAAACCTTATACTATTGAAAAGCCTTGCAGATTGCACATAATAATGAATAAAAACACAGAAGTTAAGTGATCTAATTGATCACTCTGTGATCACTCTGGCCAATCACAACAGACACAGACATGAAATTCAACCAACCAATGAAAACTCGTTAAGTTTTCATTGGTTAAGTTAAGGTATAACCAACATCACGCGCGGGAAAACTATCTGCGCGTAAGTTTTCTTAACCAATCACAGAGCGTGGTAATGCAAAATCAAACGAAACGCGAATTTAACTTTCTACCCGGCTCATTCGAAAACCACTTTATTGTCACATCTAGGCACAAGCCTTTCAATGATATTTAGAATCTTTAAAAAACAATTTGTATGCGAGCATTCAAAAGAATGAAAGAAAGCTCTTGTACTTTGTCATTTTAAACTTAGAAAGGGAGTGAAAGTGCAAGAAAACTGGTAGTTTCTTGGTGTTGTGGATGGTGTGATCACCAAATGACGTAAAACAAAAGATTTAAAAGACACTGAACAATACCCACACCACAACACAAAAGCTAACCAACAATAGCTTCCGCAACACCAAGAAACACCCAGAAAACTCTTAAAAATGATTTGCAAATTATAATCTTGTAAAGTATGATAACACCGAGCAATTGTCAGAATAAATATGTTTATAGGGAGACGATTTTTTGAAAAAATAGTTAAGTGAAACGGACTACTGTATGCTAAAGCGATCATATCGGTAAATACGCAATGGAGTCCTAGTTATAGTAGAGAAATATAGAGTACTGTACTGAAGTAAATATGATTCCCAGTTGTAGTTAAAGGATATGGAGTACTTCATTTTGTTGTGATTTGACGATTTTACGTGTTTAATTTTCATGTATACATGTATGTATAGTTTTCTTTTCTATGACGTTATAAGCGCATTGAGTTTTGTAAATTCGTGTGTAAAAATATTATTCTTGTTATTTTTAAGGGAGAGAGTTTAGCAATCTAGTCCTAGTTATAGCTAACCCTTTTTTCGATATGCAAATTCTTCTTACCGATCTCTTTACATCCTTGGTAGTACTAAGCGGGAGAAGTTGTTAAAAGATCCAGGAAGTTCATATCTGGAGATCATTTTCTTAATTCTCATGTTCTAAATGCTTGATTATGCATTGATATCGCAATGAGAGATTAAATGATGAACCGGCTATTGGGACGTAAAGGGTAAAAGGGAATAGAATTATCTATGCTGTCGCGAACTCAACGGTAAATACATTGAGGGATGAACTTATTTATGCTGAAGCGAACTCAGTGGCTACGCAATCCAATCCTGGTTATTAAGGTTACAGTGTACCTTCAGATCGAAAATTTATCGAAATTTTTTTTTTGGCGTCAAAATAAAGGTTACACATTGAACTTTCATTCAAAAAAACAAATTATCGAAAAATAGCGAAAATTGACGGAGAAATGACGGTATAACTTTTGTGGGCGGAGTTTGTTTATGAGGCGATATGTTTTTTTAAGCGCTGTTTTCTCAGAATAAATTTTTCGCTCGTTGGGGACACTTTAAAGAGCTACAACTCAAAGGAAATTTGTTCGATTTTCCTCCAATTTGGACAGAAGTTAGGCTAACATATAATCAACAAAAACGTGTCGGCGAATTTCTTATTTCCGAAAACTTTTTCGTCAAGAGCCAATTCCGTGCGATCATTCCAATTTTTTTCTCCCTTTTTCGAAAATATTCTGTAACTTTTCATTGCAATTGAATATGGGAAATCGCCGACACGTTTTTATAGCGCTTCGTGTCCGGAAACCCGAAAACAAATCAAATTAGCAAAATACAATAATCGCTTTGAGTTATAGCGTTTTAAAGATGATTCGGACGTTCGAATTTAGACGTCGTAAAAAATTCGACAATTCACTTTATTACCAAATGGTTTCCATATTTAGATAGCCAGCTCTATAAGCTTTAATTTGATATCTGGGTTTAGGTATGTTAAGTTAATCTTAAGACACTAGAGCTGTTATACTGGAGACACCCCCGAAGGTACACTGTAACCTTAAAGTATTGGCGTGTGTACAGACACCCCTACCCTTCTTTAAGGAAAATTGGAGGAGAGTTTGTGATTTATCGTTGGTAAAAGAGAGGTTTGCCGTACACAGACTATTTTATTATCAAGTTTTAGATAATATAAATATTTTAATATCAGGTTCATAACATATTATGCGGTCTTACTTTTATCAATTTACCTTTTAATTGTCATTACCTTTTTTGGCTTATCATTGTTACTGTAATTTTATTCTCATATATTATGATTAGACTAGAAATGCTACAGAAATAAGTATATGATTATTGATTTATTTGTAACTTTTTACCACTGAAATTGTAAAGTAGATGTATTTTTAATTTTTTCTGTCGCAAACTGGCTATTAATCTGTAAAGCACTATTGGACGGTGACGGACTGACAGCGCTATATAAATATTTATAATTATTATAAGATGGTAGCGAAATTGGGTTAGTGAGACAAAGCACTGAAACGACTTAGTTTGCGCACAATTAGCAATTATCCTATACCTGTGGCTAAATAAGGGTAACCTGTAATTTCAATTTTCAGCTTCAAAAATAAAATCTTTATGACAGCCTAGTTGTCATGAGTTGTCATTCAGTGACCATTGTCTGACGAGCAGTTTGACAATTCCAATAATTAATAAACGATCTCAAGTTCACTTGTGACTGACGGTATACTTTGACCTTCTGTCAACCGCACTACTGTTAAACCTATCGTTTTATTTTCTGATTGTCATCCGTAACGTTGTTAAATGTTGTCAGTTGTTAAACAAAGTCGCTTTATTTATTTATTTATTTATTTATTTATGTTCTCTATTTGGCTCGTGCCGGTAACAGCAGTTTGTCATTACTACTATGGATACCAAGGTTAACTTCTAACTATGGTAGCGTTCCTTTTAACTTAAACTTGATTTTCCGGTTCCATTTAGGGATAAATTACCAACTCTTAGATTGCATTCTGAACGATAGACGTCCGGAGGTAGATCGCTCAGATTGGTATCCAAATCTGGTTTTAAATTGTGCGTTCCATTTGGCGAACTAGTGTCAGATCAATGGTTGTTTAGAACCAGCACAAACAAACAGGGGCCCTCCATAGAGAGGCGTGGGAATGGTAAACGGAACCGATCAATCCTTTTTTCGGATATTTTTTTCTGGATTACCTAAATCTAAAAACTGAAATATGTAAAAAGCGCAAGAACGCTACCAATATTTATCATTTGTTACTACTGCTGTAGAAGTCAATTTGATGGAAACAATGCATCTAAAGAACGGCAGAGTTTGAAATTTTATTAACTTTAACTTAACCAGTTTTACTTTTCGTTGAATAACTATGAAACGCCATCACTGTCTTATGCGGTGCTTTCTTCATTATATGCGGTGCTTTCTTCATTATATGCGGTGTTTTCTTCATTATATGCCGTGCTTTCTTCATTATATGCGGTGCTTTCAACATTATATGCGGTGCTTTCTGCATTATATGCGGTGCTTTCTGCATTATATGCGGTGCTTTCTGCATTATATACGGTGTTTTCTTCCTTATATGCGGTGTTTTCTTCATTATATGCGGTGTTTTCTTCATTATATGCGGTGTTTTCTTCATTATATGCGGTGCTTTCTTCATTATATGCGGTGCTTTCTTCATTATATGCGGTGTTTTCTTCATTATATGCGGTGCTTTCTTCATTATATGCGGTGCTTTCTTCATTATATGCGGTGTTTTCTTCATCTTATGCGGTGCTTTCTTCATTATATGCGGTGTTTTCTTCATTATATGCGGTGTTTTCTTCATTATATGCGGTGTTTTCTTCATTATATGCGGTGCTTTCTTCATTGTATGCGGTGTTTTCTTCATTATATGCCGTGCTTTCTTCGTTATATGCGGTGTTTTCTTCATTATATGCGGTGTTTTCTTCATTATATGCGGTGTTTTCTTCATTATATGCGGTGCTTTCTTCATTATATACGGTGTTTTCTTTATTTTATGCGGTGTTTTCTTTATTATATGCGGTGCTTTCTTCATTATATGCGGTGCTTTCTGCATTATATGCGGTGCTTTCATCATTATATGCGGTGCTTTCTACATTATATGCGGTGTTTTCTTCATTATATGCGGTGGTTTCAACATTATATGCGTTGTTTTCATCATTCTAAACGGTACTTTCGTCATTATATTCGGTGGTTTCGCCATTATATGCGGTGCTTTCCTCATTATATGCGGTGCTTTCCTCATTATATGCGGTGCTTTCTTCGTTATGATGAGGTACAGATTCTGAGGAGATCTGCGTAAGAGTCTAATAGACCCAGAATGCAATGCTCGCCCAATTTGGCCACAATTTTGTTTTTGAGTTTAATGTTCGACTAAAATTATGGCGACATCTATGTCGACAATCTTAAAGAGTATAAATCTTGGAGGTCTGACTGATAAATTTGCAAGTGAAAAAATTACTCCAGACCTGGTTTGCAAGTTGTCAATGCATGAGATGGAAACGTTGGGCGTAAACTCTCGCAGTGATATGATGGTTCTTCGAATAGAATGTACCAAGTTTGGAGAAGAAGCCTCGAGGAAATGCAAGGGAACTTGTGGTGCCCCCATTTTCTTCATTCCAAAGTATGTGCTAGATAATTTACTAGAAGAAGGATTTACAATCAAGGAGATCTCTACGATAATTGACGTATCCGAGTGTACAATTTACCGTAGGATGAGCCAATACGGACTAAGTGGGTTACAGTTTACTGATATTTCAGACAAGGAGCTCGATGTGGAAGTTGAAAAAGTAGCCATAGAATTTCCTTATTGTGGGGAAAACTTTATCAAGCAGATCCTTGTACAAAAAGGTATTAAAGTACAAAGGATGAGAATCAGAGACAGCATATCTTTAATCTTTAATCACAGTTCGTAACCATACATAACTGATACAAATGAATCGAACTAATACTAACATATACAATCGAACAAAAATACAAAAATAGTTAACAGGACGGTAGTAGGGGGAAACCAAATTCCCATACTAAGACATACCCTCCAAAAAAAGAAAAAAATAATAATTAATATATAAACATATATTAAAAAACTACTCAGGTAAATTAAGGCAAGGGCCTCCAGCTATTTCACTCAAAAAAGTGAGGGGGTGGTCTATCTTCTGAGGCTTTGGCCATGAGAACTCAAATCTTTGGTAGACTAAAGATTTTGCAAGTTCGGACATTTTAGCACTCAGATTATATGCAAATTAGGTCACGTGACCTGTCAGGGTTATTTTTAGGCCAAAAATATTTCAAGCAAAATGGCAACACTTTTCACCAATACCTGGAGGCTGCCAGAAGTTTCATGATTTTAAGGCTATTATGTACTTCATTTCTGCGCTTGGCCTTTTTAACCCTATTCAGACTGGGGGGGTGGGGGGGGGCTTTTCGAACCCCCCCTCCCCCTCCCCTGCAATAACTCTTACACCGAAATAGCTATGAGGCTGAAATTTTCTGACTTTTCCTAGAATTTATCTAGGGACATTTTGGTATCCATAACATGTCAGTGTGATTAACTACGTTGCCATGGCAACCGGTTTTTGACACATAGGTTTTCAAAATATTAAAATAAGGTGATTTTTTTTTTATTTTAAGATCTTGTTTATTGACTTATAGTGCATTTTCTTATTAGAATAGTTTTTTCTTGGGACTAATTCTTGAAAGACATCAAAAATTTTTAACATCAAATATTTGGGAGGGAGGGGTAGGTAAATTTTTGCTCACTTTTACTTATAGAGAAAAATTTTGTACTTTTTAATAAATAACGCTTCTAAGTTCATTGTTTGGATAATAGACATTAGTTTGATACGTGTTTTATACATTCTGATCCTTTTCTCTTTTAGATATTTTTTAAATTTTAATTTAAACGAAAAAAAAGGAAATCCAAGATGGCGGATCCAAGATGGCGGATCCAAGATGGCGGACAATAATTTCAAAATTATAGTTTTATCGCCTTTTTTTGCCTTTTCTCGCTTTACAAGTGTGTCCTTGTTTGTATTTATTATGTTTTAATATTAAAGAGATGATTTTACAGTTATATTTGATATTTTAAGTATCTGGATGCAGAAATATCAAAGAAACGTCGGAAAAACAAAAATTACGTCACTGTGACGTCATAATTGGGTGTGGCAGGTCAAAACTGGGTGTGAGGTTTCCTTGTATGGAGATGAACATTGTGTGAAAATTTCATGGTCCTAACCTTACTGGTTCCAGAGATATGAAGGGGGGGTCCGAGGAGGCCCCCCCCCCCCCCCCCCAGTCACAGATTGCATAAAAAAAGCCCAGTCTGAATAGGGTTAAGATTAGCTAAAAAAAAAAAATACAGGAAAAATAATAAATTACTATTACGGGGGACTGGGTACTAGTACAAATTACCGTTTATTTTCAAACTTAATGAAATAATCAACAAAGGCCGAGCACAGATCTTTTGATGTTGTTCTTGGGACCATAGCAAAAAATTGGGTGATATTTGCCTCTAATTTTTTAACTCGTCCCCAGACCCCCAATTTGACCTTAAAACCACTGCGAAAACGCCATTTTTAAAGGGAAAATCAAAATTGCGCCCATTTATGAGTTACTTTTCTGAAATCCACGCTCGGATTCCAGTAATTTGGTTCTTATTCTATCTGGAAACGTTAAAATATTTTAATAACTTAAAAAAAAGTCCCGTCATTTTGACCTTGAAGTGAGCAACTTCGTATAAAGGCTTGTATGGAGTCCGACCGCGCGGTCATCGCTTTAAGCGTTCTATCCTATTCTAACTCATTTTAACAGGCGCAATGTCAACATCCACGCTCGGTTTTGAAGAGACTGTCATTTATGAACATTTTGGTGGGAAATATGTTTTAGTTGGAGCATTTGGCATTTTTTCAGTGCACTATGCTTCGACTGAGCCAGCTTTGACTTCTATTAGTCTGAATCTATTCGCATGCTCTTCCGTCAATGCATGGCCTGGCAATTTGTGAATTACTTTTCGGAAATCCACACTTGGATTCCAGTAATATGGTTATTATTCTGTCTAGAAACGTTTAAATATTTTAATAACTTTTAAAAAAAGTACCGTCATTTCTACCTTGAAGTGAACAATTTCGTATAAAGGCTTGTATGGAGTTCGACCGCGCGGTCATCGCTTTAAGCGTTCTAACTCATTTTAATAGGCAACATCCACACTCGGTTGTGGAAGGATTGGAATCTAGTAAACATTTCCGTGGGAAATTTGCTTTGGTTCGAGCGAAAAAACCTCCGTCATTTTGCACTTTTCAGCCGGAAAGATTTCCGTTTAACCCCAGACATTAGTTATGCATACCGTTCTTAAAACTAAAACAAAAGCCAAAACAATAGAAATCCAAAAGCAAAACTAAGCGCATACATACATAATTATGAGCAACAGTTCATTTTGGTAACGCGCACGCTCGGAGCAAATGTCTCGTCTGAGGGATCAATATTTTGGTATGTATCTGGAAGAAATAACATTTGATTATGATCGGTATAAACTGTTGCGATCTTTGCTCAAAGTTTTTTTCTGGTTTTTGTGGCCGTATTGAGTCACGTGACCTAATTTGCATATGTTATTCTTGACAAAAGGACCACATTTGCTAACTATTTACTCTTTTAAAGTATTGAGTTCTCATGACTAAGGCCTCTTCAGATAGACCACCCCCGTAGCTTTTGGGCGTAAAAACTTGAGGCCCTTGCCTTAATTTACCTGAGTATAAATTAGACTATAAAATATAAACCTAGATGCCTAATAATAATGCATAAACTTATATTAAAGACACTATGCCTAGTATTTTAAGGTAAATTATGAGCGAAGGTACTTAATCAGTGAAACTTTAAAAGACTGAAGGCTAGGAGATGACATTACTTCAGAAGGCAAAGAGTTCCAATCATTAATATATCATTCTATGAAAAATGAATATTTAAAATAATTTGTACGGGCAACTTTAGGCCTTATTTTGCACTCATGCTTACTTCTAGTTCGAGTTATTCCAATAATATCAAAGTAATGATGGCAATTGATATCACAGTAACCAAATGTTATCTTATACATTTGAACTAGGCTAAGATATTTCCTTCTCAGTTCTAAAGAGTCCCATTTTAACTCTAGAAGACTTTCAGGATATTCTTTGTCGGGGCCACATATTAGTCGGGATGTTTGTGTGCGTTGTGTGACATCGTTCAATGGCGGTTACAAAAGAAATATAGGTTAGAGGGTTAACAAATAACTTGGCCGCGGTTTGCTCTGAATACTAAGTTTATCCTATATGTTCAATAAAAGTTTAGATGAAATGTTAAATGAGTCTTGTGTGTTATTTTTTGCCCGTTCTGAGCCGTTTAAGGTGTCATTTCGCGAGATAATTTATCGAACCCTAAGAGTAAGAAGAGAAAGAGAGACAAGGCAGGCAACAAACCAGCCGGCGACCGCGACCTTGTCCACTTCAAGCGCGATCTGACGCTAAACCAGCAC
Source organism: Cladopsammia gracilis (assembly GCA_022457155.1). Lineage (NCBI taxonomy): Eukaryota > Metazoa > Cnidaria > Anthozoa > Scleractinia > Dendrophylliidae > Cladopsammia > Cladopsammia gracilis. The sequence goes on along the minus strand of JAJGOT010000769.1, from coordinate 311 downwards.
ACTTCTCACCTCCAAAACGCCGGCATCCGATTGAGCACAAATTTCTTCGTACTTGTGCCGAGTTTGAGCTTCACCCTTCCAGAATTTTTCGAGAAAAGCGATCCTGAAGTCCAAAAAACTGCTTTCTCAATATGACGGTGCCAGATTCATGACCAAAGGAATCTGAAGAATGCGAGTCCATTCGAATCTACCAATCAACGCAACGCATCGCATCGCTGCCGTTGGCGGTTCAATAGCTGAAAATATTATGATTTGGTGAGACTGAATTAATTATCTTGTTACATGATTCGCGCGCGTTACTTTCTGTTTCA